>VMDR010003206.1:0-75614 GCA_007922815.1 Macrotus californicus
TCAATCAACATTGTACTGGAGGTTCTAGCTAGGGCAATTAGGCAAGGAGAATAAATAAAAGGCATTCAGATTAGAAAGGAAAAAGTAAAACTATGTCTATTCATAGATGCTATGATATGCAGATTATCCAAAGAATTCACTAAAACCTATTTGAATGAATGACTAAATTCAGCAAGGCCGCAGGATACAAGAGCAATATAGTAAAAGAAATTGTATTCATATACACTTGTAATGAACAATTTGAAAGTGAAACTAAGGAAAACAATTCAAAACTAAAACAATTCGAAACTAAAGTGAAACAATTCAATTTATGTTAGCAACAAAAATAATAAACTATGAGGAATAAATTTAACAAAACAAGTAACTCATGCACTGAAAGTACAAATCATTGTTGAAAGAAATTAGAGATCTAAGTAATTGGAAAAATATCCCATGTTTACGGATTGGAAGCCTTAACACTGTTAAGCTGGCAATATTCCCAAACTGATTTATAGACTCAAATACAATCCCAATCAGAATCCAAGCTGACTTCTTTGTAGAAGCTGAGAACTGATCCCAAAATTCACATGCAAAGAACCCAAACTAGCCAGAAAATCTTGAAAAATAAAAACAAAGTTGGAGAACTCACGTGTCCCGGTTTCTTTTTTTTTCAGGTTTATTTTATTCTATTTTTATTTCTTATTTTATGTTATTTTTATCTTTTATTGTTGTTCAAATACAGTTATCTCCATTTTCCTACAAAGCAACAGTAATCAAGACAGTCCGGTACTGGCTCAAGGATAAACTCATTGACGGAGGGACCCAAAACTAACCCAGAATTTATTCATAAAAAATTGTGTATTTTTCTTTACATGTTTAAACTTCAGTCTCTCAAAGTACTCTCCATTTGATGCAATACACCTATCAAAACATTTTTTGCACTGCTCGAAACATTTTGATGCCTATTAGTGCTTCTGCCATTTTTGTTTCACCTCTTCCACATTGGCAGAATGTTTCCCTTTGAGGACTTTTTTCATCCAGGGAAATTTTAAAAAGTCACTCAGGGAGAGACTGGGTAAATAGGGAGGGTGGAGTAGGTGTGCTTGTAAATCACCCATCATGAAAGGGGCAAACATGGTGAAAGAGTCTTCAGAAAACTTCACTGAAGCCAAATGCAGCCTCTCACATCAGTGCCAGCTGGTGCACTGATACAGAGGGGTTCCTAGAATTCCGGTCAAGACAGAGGTGCAGGTAGACACACTTTACCTCCTTGCACAACCATAAGAAGGATCACAACTCACCTCAAAACAAAAAAACACCCAGAACTGTCAGAAAATCAAACTGTGTGGAAGTCTGACAGCCAAGGATTTAAAGAAGCCACATCCATCCAGACTGGTAGGAGGGGCAGAGATGGGAAACTGGGGCAGAGAGGACAGGGTGTGGTGGTGGCACAGAGGTGGCCAGTGGAACAGGTGGCCCCACGTTCATGTGTGGTGGGCAAAATCAGGAGGGACACCTCGGGAGTGAGCCAGCCCAGCCCCAGGCCCAATTGCACAGCCCAGGGTTCCAGGGCCAAGAAAATAAAGCCTCATAACTTGTGACTGTAAAAACCAGTGGGGTATGGGGTGGTGGAAGAAACTGCCATTCTCTCAGGAGAGGCCATTTAAAGGGCCCACACAGTCCTAGGAGGAACACAAACTCACCCACTCTGGGATCCACCAATAGGGTGGCAGCTACAGGAGCACCAGTTGCATACAGGAAGGCAGTGAAGTGACTGGAAACAGGGAGAGTGCTGAACAAGTCTCAGTGGCATTGTCCCCTCTCCAACCCATCCCTCATACACAGTCACAAAGCAGTGAAGTGGGTTGGCCCACCCTGGCTTATATCTAAGGCTCTGCTCCATACAACTTAACAGGTGCGCTAAGACAGGGAGTAAAAGCAGCTCTACCTAGTGCACAGAAACAAACACAGGGAGGCTGCCAAATCAAGGAAACAAAGAAATATGGCCCAAATGAAAGAACAGAACAAAACCCCAGAAAAAGAACTAAGCAAAATGGAGATCCACAAAGAGTTCAAAAACACTGGTGATAAGAATGCTCTATTAGATGCAGAGTTCAAAACACTGGTGATAAGGATGCTCAGAGAACTCATTAAATATGACAAAAGCATAAGGGAAGAAATGAAGGCTACACTAAGTAAAATAAAGAAAAATCCACGGGGAACCAACAGTGAAGGTAAGGAAGCTGGGATTCAAATCAACTATCTGGAACATAAGGAAGAAATAAACATCCAACCAGAACAGAATGAAGACATAAGAATTCAAAAAAAAAAAAAGATGAGGAGAGAATAAGAAGACTCTGGGACATCTCCCAAAGTGCCGACATCTCAATCATAGAGATGCCAGAAGTAGAAGAGGAAGAGCAAGAAATTGAAAATTTATTTGAAAAAATAATGAAAGAAAACTCCCCTCATTTGGTGAAGGAAATAGACATGCAAGTCCAGGAAGCACAGAGAATCCCAAATAAGTTGGACTCAAAGAGGACCACACCAAGACACATCATAATTAAAATGCCAAAGGTTAAAGATAAAGAGAGAATTTTAAAAGCAGCAAGAGAAAAGGAGACAGTTACCTACAAAGGAGTTCCCATAAGACTATCAACTGATTTCTCAAAAGAAACTTGTAGCCAAGAAGGAACTGGCAAGAAGTATTCAAAGTGAAAAAAAGCAAGGACCTCCATCCAAGATGACTCCATCCAGCAAAGCTACCATTTAGAATGGAAGGGCAGATAAAGTGCTTCTGAGACAAGGCAAAGCTAAAGGAATTCACCATCACCAAGTCTTTATTATATGAAATGTTGAAGTGATTTATTTAAGATAAAGAAGATCAAAACTATGAACAGTAAAATGACAATAAACTCACAACTATCAACAACTGAATCTAAAAAACAAAAACAAAAAAAAAATTAAGCAAACAACTAGAATAGGAACAGAATCATAGATCTGGAGATTATTTGGAGGATTATCAGTGGGGAAGGGGAAGGAGAAGAATGGGAGAAAAGGTACAGGTTTTAAGAAGCATAATTGGTAGGTACAAAATAGGCAGGGAGATGTTAAGAAAAGTAGAGGAAAGAAAGAAGCCAAAGATCTTATATACACGACCCACGGACATGAACTAAGGGGGAGGACTGCTGGAGGGAAGGAGGAAAAATTGAGACAACTATATTGTATTGATTTGTGAATTAATAGCACAGTCAATAAAATATACTTTAAAAAAACAGATGGGTTCCTAGAAGACTCACCTAGCAGAGAAAGCCTGTACCATAAGGAGGCCACCCTTCAGAAGACTATTCTGGATTTTTTGGGTCCCCACTCATATAAGCCAGTAGAATAGAATTGCAAGTCCAGACATAAACCCCTATATCTATAGTGAACTGATTTTTTTACCAGAAGGCCAAGACCATTCAATGAGGGAAAGAATAATTTTTTCAACTAATGGTGCTGGGATAAATGGATAGCCACACACAAAGGAATAAAGCTGGACTAGTACCTTACACCATATACAAACATTAACTCAAAATGAATCAAAATAGATTACCTGAACACAAGAACTCAAATTATACAACAGGATAAAACAGGATAAACCTCATGAACTTATTTTTGCAAAGGATTCTTAATTATAACACAGAAAGCATGAGCAAGAAAGCCTATGCTTCAGAGGAAGCATGGTGATTAAGAAAGTGAAAAGACAACCCACGGAATATGTTGGCAAATCATGTATCTGCTAAAGGACTTATATTTAGACTATATAAAGAGCTCTTACAACCCAATAATAAAAAGACAACCAAATTTTAAAATGGACAAAGGATCTGAAGAAACCTTTCTCCAAAGAAGATGTACAAATGGCCAATAAACACAAGAAAAGATGCTCAGCATCAATAGTCATTGGAAAAATTCAACTCAAAACCTCAGTGAGATACCACTTCACGCCCACTGGGGCTTGGAAAGCAGTCTGGCAGTTCCTTAAAGATTAAACACAGAGCTATCAAATGACCCAGCAATTGCCTCATAGGTGTACCCAAGAGAAACAAAAACATGCCTGTACAAAGTTGTATACAAATGTTTATAGCAGCATTATTCATAATAATCAAAAAGTGGAAACAACCCAAATGTCCATCATCTGACAAATGGATAAACAAAGTGTAGTTTATCGAAACAAGGGGCATCGTTCAGCCATAAAAAGGAACAAAGTCCAGAGATACGCTACAACAGGGACGAACTGTGAAAACACTATGCTGAGTGAAAGAAGCCAGACACAGCAGCCACATGTTGCATGATTCCATATGTGTAAAAGGCCCAGAATAGATGCATACATAGGACAGAAAATAGATTAGCGATTGCTTAGGGCTGGGGAAAATGTGGGGGGGTGGGGGGTGGAGATAGGAGGTTCAGGGATGATAGTTAAGGACATGGAGTTTCTTTTCATGGTGATTAAAATGTTCAAAAATTGTGTAAAGACTGTACATATCTGTGAATATACTGAGAACCACTGAATAGTACATGTTAAGTGGGTGAATTGTATGCTATGTGAATTATATTACAATAAAATGGTTAAAACGGGAGGAAGGGAGAGTCCTCCTTAGGTGTCAGGCCTCAGCCACGTGGTGCAGGCCAGTTTACCACCTCTGCATAGGCGCTAGGAACAATAGCCAAGGCAGCAATAAAGTGGCCACTGTTTTTCATTCTCTACCATTCTTTATTTCTCACAGGGCAGAGTGGCTGTGGTGCAGGCAGAGTTGAGTGTTCATATATAAACTGACTGTACTACTCTTTTAATGCCATCAAAACTCTAATACACACAACAGGCATAAATCTCTAAATATTATGCTGAGCAAAAAACAACAGAGCCAAAGAACCCTGTTCCATATCACTCCGTTTATACAGAGTTCTAGAACAGGCAGGCTGTCTGTGGTGAAAAAGTACATCATGCCAGTGGTTGCTTCTTGGGCTTTTTTGGGCAGGGACTGACTGGAAAGGGTCATGAAGGAACTTTCTGGGGTGTTGAAAAGGTTCCATATCTTGACAGGGATCTGAATTGCATTAGTTTTTGCATTTATAAAAACCCACGGAATGACATTATTAAGATTTGTACATTTCCCTGTATGTAATTTTACTTCAAAACAAACAAACAAACCATAAACAATACTGACCCCTAGTTAACTACCTGTGTGCTGAACTGTTTGGGGGAGGTGTGCTCTGGTGATTACAATGCACTTTGAAATGTGTTAAACGTGAACTGGACTGAGAGACGGACAGATGAGTATATAGTAAAGTAAGTAAAACACAATGTTAACAATTGTAGAAACTAGGTGGTAGGTGTATGGTTGTTCACTGTATAAAGTCCTTCAGCTTTTGTATGTGTTTGAGATGTTTCACTAAAGAAAATATTGGGAACTGCAGACAAAAATCTTACACAGATTTGAAGCAGAAGCCTAGCACTGTCTGATGAACTGTGGACCCCTTCTCAGAGGCATGCATTCCAACAGAAACAAAATTTGACCCATAGTGAACCTCCAAAAGAACTAATGGCTCGGTGGCTTTCTAGACGTAGAAGATGGGCAAGGAGTCAAAGGCAATTTGAAGAATTTTGGGAAAATATTAGTAAGAGAACGAGGATGAAATTATAATTGAAAATTGACATATTTAACTATACAGACATGTTTCTGTTACAGATTTTAGTGGTTTCTTTATCTGGCTGTCCTGTTCCTCATTTTGGCATCCAGTTAATAAAGTTATGGAAAGGTTACCTTAATGTTTTCATTTGGTTTAGTTCTGACAATCAAGAAGAGTTCTTAGGCTAACCATGGCTTCTTTATAAATCTTGGAGATCAAAACAGCAACCCAAATGGATTTTCCAGAGACGTAAACTGAGGATGCTCTTGCTAACAGACTTAAGACAGGGTGGCCAGCATCTGCTGGGCAGAGTCTGCTGAGACAGGAAAAGCAGTAGACGGCCAAACAACTAACTTTTCCTCTGAGCTGTTCACTCATTGGGTGATCCATCTATTACATGACATGGAATCATGGTCTTATGGCTGATGACCTTTGTAGTCTGCTGAGTGTTTTCTATAGAAACAAAGGTACTGAGGATCCCCCAAATGAAATGTCTTAGAGGGAATTAGGTGAAGAAATCAGGAGGTTCAGGCTGCCGATGAGCAGTTGTATCAATACAGTTCTCTGGACTGTTTCTCTACCAGGATTAGGAAGGAGCCCTACTGGATTCACATAGTCAGTGTTTCCTCTCCTCCTAGTTGTCCCAGGCACTGTGCCAAGCCCCTTCATATATGTCACCTCATTTTAACCTAGGCCACAATTCTCCCGGTGCTTGTCATTCCCGTTTTACAGATATGGAAACTGAGGCCAGAGGTTATATGACTTGCCGAAGATCACATGATTGTAAAGTTCTCTCCTTCTCTTTTATATCCGCATGGCGGATGGTGCATGGCGTGCAAAGAACATCTGCGAATAGGTCTCCCATGGGGAATCAGGCCTGCATTGTACCAAGGCTGCTTTGAGACTTGCTTTTGCTAAAAACTCCCTCACCCTGAATTGAGGAAACAAATATTTACTGCATATCTTTCAAGTAACTTCCTAAAATCTATGCTAAACCAAGTTTGGGTGTAACCAGTTCAACCTCTTTTCCTTTTACATTTGCAAATGACCTTTATCTTGAAGGGATTAGCAACATTCTTTCTTTTGTTATGGTAACCACCTAAGAACCTGTGCATAATTAATGAGAACCATCCTGGATGTAATGTACCTAGAATGTCAATAAAAGCCCCTCTTACCCTCTCCCTGGCCTCTCTCACCCTCTCCCTGGCCTCTCTTACCCTCTCCCTGGCCCTCTCTCTCTCTCTCAGGCCCTCCCTGACTCTCACACTCTCTCACCCTTACCCTCACCTCCCCCCCTCCCTCTGGCCCTCTTTCTCTTACTGAGAGAGAGGCCACACAAGCCCTAGCACTCTCTCACTTAGAGAGTGGCTCACATCCCTTTTTCTCCCCCGGATTCGGATTCCTTTAGTTCATGTGAATTTGTTCGTCACTTGTCCGGGGATATAGGACAAGCATTCCACAACAACACGTGGTCATGCTGGTTGGGACCATGACATCCTTTCTCAGAGTCCAGTGTCCCTCGACTCTTCCTGCAGCTCAGTATTCCTGTGACTGTTTTGGCTGGGGTCAGCGTGAATATAAACATTTAGAAAATGCAATTAATTTTCCTCCAAAGAATGCCCCTGATTCAGTATCCCCACCAAACCACAGGATACAGTGAGAACCTTCAGGGAGCAGGAAACTGGCTCTCCCAGGGGAGGCTCTTAAGGATAGCTCTTCCTGCTTTGTCATTCTCAGAAACCAGCAGCCTGACAAAGACCACCTGCAGGAGCAGGGGGCTTCTGGGGAAGTAGGCAGGCAGCTCTGACTTATCCCATTCTGGGGACAACGTGTCTCTGCTACACGAGGGGAGAGGCAGCATTTTCGGGAGGGGGCAGTTCTTGGTTGGGGGGAGGTCGCACCTCCTGTGGCTGCTTCTTTCCTCACACAGTAAGACTCATTCTCTCTGGCCCTCATCCTCCTCAGTCCGGGGCTCACAGCAGCCTTCCACCCTGGGGCTGCGGAGCTTGGGGAAACTCAACAGGTGTGGGGTGACTGAGAGTGCCCTCAGCGCCCAGGAAAATGGTCTGCAAGGGTCCTCAGAGGGCACCTGACCCGCCCTCCTGTGCACACGGCTGCCTTCACAGCAGCAGTCCTGACACGTCTCATTTCTAAAGAAACCAGTCTGTCTTATTGGACAAGAGGTGTTTTCTCCCAGTGGAAGAAGAGACTGAGAGCAAGATCTGGAGCAAGAGGGAGACACACACTCACAGAAATAAAGTAAGTGACACATGGTGAGAACAAGAAGGCAGTGTGGG
Organism: Macrotus californicus; assembly: GCA_007922815.1. Classification (NCBI taxonomy): domain Eukaryota; kingdom Metazoa; phylum Chordata; class Mammalia; order Chiroptera; family Phyllostomidae; genus Macrotus; species Macrotus californicus. The sequence continues at coordinate 7,947 of VMDR010003206.1, forward strand.
TGTTAACAGTGGTAGAGGGAGAGTGGGAACTGCAGGTGCCAGAGAAAGAGGAAAAGAAAGAGAAAAGCGAATCGCCACAAACAAGCAGAAGGGGGCAGCCTTCACATCTCCAAGCAAAAGCTCATGCAGGACATTTTTCTCAGCTAAGGAAGACATTAGCCTCTAAAGATGCTGGCAGAGCTCAACACTATACCTAGATTTGCTTTTCTGCACCTGTGACCCAGGCCTGACCCAATGGCTCCCTCTCAGGCCTCAGTGATTGGTTCTTGCCTGGGTGGGTGACTCAAGGCAGTCCCTTGAGACTCCTCCCCAGGAGCTGTCTTGGAACCATTATGAAAAGGAAGCCCTTTTCCACTGGACTTTGTGTAAAAGGATGATGAAAGTCTGAAACTGCCTGAAACCATCCTTCAGAGAGATCCTACTTGAGAATGAAGCCAACATAGAGGGAAGCAGAATGGGAAGATGGAGACAAATTCCTGACAAGATCCATTCAGCTCCTGGATCTAGCTGTGCCTGAAGCCATACCTACCCTGAAAGTTTCAGTCATATGATCTGAATCTCTTTTAAGCTTAAGTCAGTTTGAGTTAGAGATTCTCCATAAGCAATTGAAATAGTCTTACTGGAATATGAAAACCCACCTTGCTTTTTTCACTAGCTTCTAGAAACCACACCTGAGTACATACCCAGCTCTTCTGACAAATATGGTGGCCAACAGGGCCTGGGACTGTCCCACAAGAGAAGCACCAAGGTCAGTGAGACAACTACTAAATAATGATTCTCGAGAAATGGAGCCACCACAGGGAGAAAGGAGGGCCACGCCGTGGCTTTGACAGGCCCGCTGCACTTCTGCTATCATGGGTCTCTTCTTCCATTAAAAAAGTGAAAAATTATATTTTACAACTGCATCAGTATAAAGATGAATGTAACCCAGGCTAGGTCATATTCGTCTTTTTCTTCTTGCTTTTAAATTAAGACATTTTAGAATATCATAGGCCCTAGGCACTGGCCCATTCTGCCTAATGGATAGGCTGGCCCTGGGCCCGTATTTTCCAGATTGCTTATCTGCGTGGTCCAGGTGCCCTCGAGACTCACCTGGCTAGTCTAGGAGGGGTGGAAGAGTCTGCTGAGCCCCTCAGAGCCCAGCCTGGCCTCTCCCTCCCCACCTTCACTTCTCTGGGCCATCCCCGTTAGGCTTCACATTTTGGCACCCCACCGTACTAGGACACATCTGTAGTCTGGCATGGTCACTCTGATCATGAGGAGCTGCTTGCAACCTGTCAGGTAACGAGACTGGAGGTCCCGACGACCCATGTCTAGTGCAGCAACAGCCCCAAGTCCTGGCACAGACTGGGCACAGGACAGATCTCTAAGGGGGGAGGGACAGAGGGACAAAGCATGTTTCCTATTTAGGAAGCTCCTGTCATGTAGGATATATACTTGCGCCAGCAAGGACGCAGAAAGGAATGAGGAACGTGGTGCATAGGCCGCTGAGGTCTTGCTGGGCCCTGACCTGTCCTGGAGGATGATGTGCTAACATCCAAAGCTGGAGGGGTTATGCGATCCAGCCCAGCGTTGAGCAGCCATGAGTCAGCATGGGAGGCCCCCGTGGGTTCCTTGGCCCCAGATTACCCCTCACTCACCTTCATCACTGGTGTGAGGTTCAGTGCCATTGTCGTGGTCAACTTCATCAATGGTCCCTGGCTCACTGTGCGGGCTGTCACTGCAAGGAGATATGGGAAGGGAACTCACTGGGGGGCTTTGTACCCTCACACTGCCCTTAGCCTTCCTCCGGCAACAGCCCAGTCCACTTCTGGGCCTTGACCCAGATCAGGCCCAGGCCCACTTGATCCCATCTTTTCCATTTGATCATCCATGCACTTTCCTTCCTAAGAGAAAACCACTTCCGGCTCCCTGGTCAGGAGGCTTCCCTGCATAACCTTCCCCAGATGCCCCCCGCCCTGGAATTTGCTGGGCTGTCTTCTTGGTAAAGTTGTCAATGCCAAGGTGCTCTGGAAGACCCAGAGGGCAATGGTAAAACCCTGGCTTTTATCCTTAGAAAACCACAGGGCAGAAAAGAAAGGCGTTTCGGAAGTACTGTGAGTCGTTCATTTAGCCTGGCTCCCTGCCTTCACAGGAGGCGAGCATCCAGCGAGGTGGAGTGAAGCTCACGAGGAGCAGGGCTCCTCAGAGCCACCTTCAGCTGCTGTGTGCCGAAGCCCAGCCCAGTCTCAGTGGCGCCAGCAGGCAGGCAACCAGGACGGACAGGGTGGTAGAGTGAGTCAAGGCCTGTCAAATTTAGTCATAAATGCACTGGGATAATTTCACTAGCTTCTACCCTCTCATGAGATTATAAACTTCTTGAGGCTAGGGTTCATTCACATAGTCAGTCAGTTTTTTTACTGAGCCATTGATTGAGTTCTAATATATGCCCGACACTGTGCTAGGTGGGATGCACCGAATGGTCAGGTGCACACCCCTTCCCCTCAGCCCAGAGCCTTTATTTATGGGCCAGGAAATAAAACTGCTACAAGTAGAAATGTTTTATGTAGGAACCAATGAGTAGAGGTAAGAACAGAGACAAGAGCAGAGGAGACCTACACAGTGGTCAGGGAAGACTTCTTGGAGGAGGTGACATTTGTAATATCATTTAAAGGAATATAGATTTTATTATGAAAAATTCTCCATTGCATCCTGGACAAGGTCCAGACTCTGCACAATGACTTGCTTCAGACCTCTCATCACTTGGCTCCTGCTGGCCTGCAGAGCATCCTCTCTCACCACGCCCTCATCACGTGAAACACTCGGATATACAGAACTGCATTTTCTTGTTCAGAATATTCTTTGCCCACTCCACCTGGCTGACACCAGTTCATTCTGTAGGTCTCAGTGAAGTCATTATTTCCTTCAGGAAGCCTTTCCTGAACTCCCTACATTGGCTCAGGGGACCCCATTTCTGGAACTGCCTATTCCCTCCTCCACCAGAGCTCCCTGCCTCAGGGGTTAATTCTGTTCCGGGTACACCCCTTCCCCCCAGCCCAGAGCCTGAGCCAGGACAGATGCTCATAACCACTTGTTGAATCAATGAATGTTGTCCATTGTGATGAGACCCTCAGCAAAATCTCACTTTTGGGCTTTGAAAATGTCTCTAAAATTACCACATAATTAATTGTTTTCCTTTCTTACAGAATGCAGATGCGATTAAGAAGAGCGTGGTGACTGTATATTGTTCTTTGACAAATACACTAAGATCTGCAGGACCCTCCCCAGGACGCTGATTTTATACACAACACGAACAGAGAACTGGTAATGATGACAAAAACTTGAAAAGCTCTTTGTCCAGAAAGTCTGTTTGCTGGCTGTTTAGTGTTTCTGTTACAGAACAGGGACAGCCTTGCTCCTAGTGCCTCAAATGAGAAGAAAGAGCTATGATTAGGTAACACCAGGGTCTGGTCCTTCTGTGTGGGGAACAGGGGCTGGAACATGTCTCTTCTTTGAAGCAGTTGCCCAAATATGCCCACAAAACTAAAGCAATTTGAGAATCCAGGAATACTCTGACAATCAAAAGACAGACTCCTGTAGGCACCTGGCTCAAAGCAGTGTGGGTAATGCTAAATATAGAGCTGTGCATTGTCCTGGACTGAGAGTAAAGAAAGAATGTGACCCCTTTGACTGGTTGGTCTCTGTCATTTGGTGTTCTGAATCTCCTGTCTTTTCCACATTAAAAACAAACAAACCCTACTTACTTCATTGAAGCTCTTAGCCTGGGGAAGGCAGTTGGCTTTGATTTTGATAAGGTTCTGACTTGCTTCTCCCCAGATCCACTTCGGTGCCCGACTAGCACCTGCTGCCCTGGTGTGGGGCTCTCACAGACAGTGAATTCACTTTGGAAATGAGAACTCAGGTGGAAGGGGACAATGGCAGGATATGTCACTCTCCGTTCACCTGTTTGAAATGGCGTTATCTACTTTCCTGCTGCCTGAGATGGGCTGACAACTCACCTGGCCAATGACAGCATTACATCTGCTAACCTTAGTTCACCAGACTCAAGTCTTAGCAGGCAGACATCATTCTTGAGCTAGTGTTGGAATATTTGGAAGGAGAAGCTCTTTTTCCCACTGGGAATGCTGAGAGAATGGGCTCTAAATCTGGAGTTACCAGATACCTTCTTTTTTTTTTTTTAAGATTTTATTTATTTATTTTTAGAGAGGGGAAGGGAAAGGAGGAAGAGGGGCAGAGAAACATCAATGTGTGGTTGTGTCTCATGTGCCCCATCCTGGGGACCTGGCCTACAACCTAGGCATGTGCCCTGACTGGGAATTGAACTGGTGACACTTTTGGTTTGCAGGCTGGCACTCAAACCACTGAGCCACACCAGCCAGGGCACTAGATGCCCTCTTGAAATCTCCAAGTAATAGGCTGCCTGAGAATGAGGCCAACATGGAAGAAAGCAGAGCCATAGGCTGGAGATTGTAGGACTGAGTCCTGATGATGATAGTTGAGCCCCTGGATCCAGCTATACCTGAAGCCATGATCCCAGAATTTTTCAGTAAACCAATAAGTTCCCATCTAGCTTAAGCCAATGTGAGTTGCATATCCATCTATTATAAATCAACACAGTCTTGACTGATGCATCTATCTTATGTCAGGTTGCTGTGAAGCTCAAATGAGAAAATGTGTATGGGGGTACAGAGTATTAAGCAGTAAGAAAATTAAAGGGTTTCTTACTGTTCCTGTTCAACAGCAACAACAACAACAATGATGGTAATAATAATATTAAGAGGAATGGAATCTTACCAATATTCTTCCCCTCCAGCCATGCATTTTTCATACACGGGTCCCTCTAGCTCCCGGGGGCTGGGGAAGATGGCTTCATGATGGATGATGATGGTTTTGATGACTTCGTTGACGTGTGCCTGGCAGGACACAGGGTCCTGCCCATCAGGAATGTGCATGAGGGTGGGCCCGAAGCAGATGGCCAGGTTGTAGGGATCCATCATGTTCTCATCACTATACTGCGAGAGGCTACGAGAGAGGAGGCACCCACAAGTCACCTGGGAAAGGCGAAGCCTCCCCCTCTGGTTTCTTTCTCTTGGGGCTCCACTCAACTCTGGGAGGATTCCGTATTATAAGAACAGCTGCACCTGCAAAAGCCGCAGGACCCCCCTCCCAAGAGGTCAGGGCTGAGTCAAAGAGGGCCCCCCCTGGCCGGACAACTCACTGGTTGAGGAAAGCGAAGAGATATCTCATGACCACGATGACCACGCGGGGAAGGGTGATGAGGATTTGTTGGATCTGGTGCACCCTCTCAGCTGGGCTCTCCAGTTCTGGAACATAAAGGGGCTTTCAGGTTGCCTATCATCCTCAGAGAGCCAAACAGACATTTGTGAGTTCCACCTCGTACTAGATCAGCCCACATGGTTCAGGGGAGCCAGTTCTATTCAGTTCTGGGGACTGAAATGGGGCCCTGGCTTGGCCAATGAAAGCATCATATTCCCCTGGCCACTGGGTAGGTCCAGGGACGGTCATGGCCTAATCAGAACCAATCACAGTTGTTCTGGGACTTTGGGCCAGAGAAGCCAAGAGAGAGGCACCCTCTTGAAACTGGGTAGAGGAAAGTGTAAAGCTGCTGGGGGATCCCACGGGAGAAGATCCTGCCTGAAAGTGATGACAACCCAGAAATAGAGGGGACAGATTCCTGCCGATGCCATGTCTGTGTCCAGCGGGGGCCCAAAATTTCATGAACGTGAGCTCATGCACCCCCTTTTATGGATTAAGCCAGTATAAGTTGAGTTTCTGTCACCTGTAACCGATGTTTCATTAAACTCTTTACAAACACCAGCTCAGCTATAGCATAGGCTGGCACGTAGTAGGTGCTCAGGAAAAGAGTGTTGAATCAGTCAGGCCAGGGGAGAGAGCAGCAAATTGGGCTTGATAAGGAGAGAAAGTGCTGTGTGTGCTTTGCCTTGTGGAGAGGGAAGGCTGGCACTATGAAGAGTGAGCTGCCGGGGCTCCGATGTTTACCTGCAGTGCGGATGCTGGGCTGAGGCACAGACCCACGTCAGTTTCTACTGCAGAAAACACACTTTTTCTAGCGTAGTTTCCTCCCTCCAGCCCTCACATTCTGCCAACGTGTCTCTTCTAAAACACACCTTTCCCACTTCTCCTCTGCATCCAAGGCCCTTCACGAAGGGGCTTCAACCAGCCTTGCATGCCCATCTCCTAGTCACTGCCCCTTTCCAACGTGTCCAAAGGTGACTTAGAGCCATGCTTCTCAGATGCAGCAGCGGCGCACCTCGACTCGAGGGGCATTTGCAGATGTGCTCGTGCGAGGCATTCTTTGAGGTCGCCACAGAGACCAGAGGGTGCTACTGGCATCCGGGGACAAGGTGCTGGCGCTGCGCCTGCCCTATGTGCCAGCAGTGCCCCATGGGGGAACTCCAGGCCAGGCCACTCACCCACCACCTCCCTCTCACAAAGGGCTTGGCCACTCCTGGGCCTTTGCACACACTGCTGGCTTCTCTTGTCTGTCGGGCACGCTGCAGCCCACCTTCAAGGTCTGGCTCCGGGGAGCCTCGCCGGAGCCTTCCCACAGAGCTAAGCTCTCACACCCTTGTTGACTCCAATGCACCCCCCCTGCCCCCAGCCACGTCCTCGCTTCAGCCACCGGGCCCCAGTACCACCTTCGCTACTATTTATTAATTTTTTAATGGAAAACATTTATTTAAAAAGGAGACCCGACCTCATTCTGTAAATGAGAAGCAAGGATCACTTGCCATAATTAGAAGGTAATAAAAATAGATACAATGCAATCAAAACAATGTGACTCAATCATAGGCCGACATTGTTCTATGACAGAAGTTCCTGAGACTGAATTCCATCTCTCTGTGGAGAAGAGAGACTGGCCATGAGGCTTTCCCCTTGGTGTGAATAATCACAGGGTTTGGGAAGGAACTGAGAAGGGGCGTTCTCTCTCATGGTTTGACTCAGGGTGTGATTCACGTCATTCAATGTAACAAGCTCGTGCCAGAGATCAATGACCTTGTCTGCCGAGGACTCTGCTCAGGAACTGTACTACTGGGGCTCTTGGAAACACTGGTGAGCAGGTGACATAGGACTCAGACAAGGTTGGACCTTTGTGGTCCAGGATTTCTCAGGGGTGATTTGGAGCTTGGAGTGGGTCTGGAAAGATGAGCAGGAAGCAGTGTGAAGGGCGGAAGGGTGGAGGCAGGATCTTCCACACTAGGTGCAGGAAGGGGTTAGGACTCCCCAGGCTGTCACCAAGCCTGGGGCACTTTCTCGGATGCAAATCTCTCTCAGAGTACTGTGAGAAGTGTCCCTAGTGAAACGGGGTGGGATAATTTTCTGCCAATCATATTAGTTTTTCTAAAACACTATAATTTTCATATTCTAAATTAAAAGTTAATTTTAAAGTATTGCCAAAAAGTTTTCTTGGACTTTGGCATCTTACAGCCAAGGCGCCTTTACTTCAACCCCCTGGCCTGGGCTCCTCACCTCACTCACAGACATACCAGTCAAGGAGGACTCTGACGGCTAGAGGAGGCCCCTACTCAACTTATTTTCACCATTTTCCTTGTTTGCCATGCTGCTGACCTGACTCCCAAACTCCCCATGGCTCCCCATTACCCAGGGGGAAAATCTCTAGAATCCTTGCAAGGCATTCTAGGTCTTCCCTCTCTTGCTCCATGTTACCCGTCCAGCCTCTTGCACCTGCTCTGGATGGGACACCCTCCTGCTGGACCATTGGTCTGTGTGTCCCCAACCCTTCCCAGCATCCCTGTGTCCACCCCTCCTGAAGACTCTGCTCGCAGATCACTCTCAGCTGTGATCTGAGAAACTAAGTCTTCTATTCTTTTCTGAGCTTCTTCCGCACCCAGGGGTGTACCGTGCCCATGAGCTCTTCCGTTATAAACCACCTTGTCATTTCTAGAACTAGGCTTTAAATTCTATGAGGACAAGGGCCATACTGCTTCTCCCATCGCGTCCCTCCTATGGGCCTAGCACAGTGATGAACCCACAGTGCAGCTTCCACAAAGATTTGCCAAGGAAATTACAATTCTGCCTGGGAAATACTTACTAATAGTAGATATCAAATCTTGGAACCTTTCCTTAGGAAAGAGTGGGTTTTCCAGTCCTCGGAAATACAGTTTTAAAACACCAGCGACTGAATTGATATCTCGTTCATTTTGATCATCCACAAGGGGGTCTTCACCTGGGAGGAAACGGGGGGCAACGAGTCAGCCTGGTAAGGAGGCAGGGAACGTGCAGGTGGCAGAAGACACGAGGCCAGCCTGAACTGGAGGGCAGGCAGATGGGCAACCTCCCCCTCACGGCAAGTTTAGAGTTCTCCCTGCAACTGATTTTGTGAATGTTCAAATCCATAGCTGTGCTGTAAAGGCAAAATAAAGCCGCCCACCACCCTTCCCTTACACTCAGTAACTCACACTCATCTTCGCCATGTCTGGGGTCCCCACTGGGGCTGCGCATACAACCACTGGCAGCACGGGGAAAGGCTTTCTTTTCCTCAGCCCTGCCCAAGGAACGCTGTCACGCTTTTGGATTTGGGCCAATAGGACAGGGCAAATGACCTCGCTGGAGGGCAGCACTTTGCAATTCAGCCGGGGCTGCTGAGCTGGTTCACCACCGGGAGAGCTTCCGGAGGGGAGGCAAGAGGAAGCAGGGAGCAACGTGCGACCTCCCTGAGGTGCTGAGAGAAGTCTGCACGACTGGCTTCTCCTCCCAGAACAGCCCGGAGCACCCTGAGACTGGCAGGCGGTGAAGAGCACAACTGGAAATTCATACTTAGCTCTCTTTACCCTGCCTCCGCAGGAGGAGAATGTGAGCCAGGGCCGCAGCTCAAATTAGAGAAAGCCTCCTTCTCTCCCGAACCAGGGCTGAGGCATCCAGAGCCTGAGCCAAAGTCGCCCCCACTGCCCTCCTGGCAGAGCACCCTTGTGCAGTGCCCAACCTGAATGAGCGTGAGTGGCAGCCAGACACCGGCGTTCCACAGGTTGGTCTCTCAGATGTCCCCGTGGGAAGAGAGAGAATGCTTCCCTGACAAGACTTTGCCATGGGGAGGGAGGAGAGGAAACTTTAAGAAATCACGGCCTGCACTGCTACAGCACATTCACGCACGCTCTCCCCTGACCCTCACAACGGCACTGCGCGGCCCCAAGGGAGGCACGGTTCCAGCACCACCCTTCTCTCTCTCGAGGAAGCTGAGGCCCCGACAAGTGAGACAACTTGCCCACGTTCGTGTAGTCAAAAATAGAACAGGCAGCTCCCAGAGCTCATAAATGCCTGGGAGATGGTTCTTCTGCCTTTTCAATTCTGCCTGCCTGTTTGCATGCCCCTCATCTATCTTCCTTCCTTCCCCTCCGCTCGGTCCTCCCTCCTTCCTCTAAAGTAGAATCCCAACCTTTCTCCTTCTTTCAACGTATAGAACAAAGCTGTCTTAGTTGAACTGGGGGGAGAGGTCCAAGGCCTACCCGCTGAGCCTGTCTCTAGCCCAGTAGCAGCCCTTGAGGCCCCTCTGAAGGACAGCGAGCGTTCTAAATGCTGCACTATGTTAAGCCGCTTCCTTATTGTTACCACACATTACTCTTGCGGTTTCGTGATGCAAAAGTGCACGGGTTTTTTGTCCCCATGTTAGTTCCCCTTGTTACGCATGACGAACATATGGATATTGCACACCATTCGCTCTTGCTCTGCCTCCCAGAAGATACTCAGTCCATAAAATTCCTTCTTCCTCGCTTAGGCCTTTGGCTCTCTGCAAGACTAGTCAGTCTGGGCTCAGAAATGAATGGAATTCCAGGGCTCAAGATGAGCAGGATAGTTTGTGTGAATGATGGCTTCCTCCAGGAAGGGAATTAGAGCTAAAAGCCAGGGAAGCTGAGAGAAAGCTGTGTTCATACTTTGCCAGCGGATGTCCTCGAATTGCTGCCAGATGGCCCTGCCTACAGCTGACTTTCAGCCAGGTCACCTGGGCATCACCGAAGACTTTAAGGGCTGTGCCCAGGGCAGATGTGAACAGACAGTGTGTGTTTAAGGCTCCAGGGAAACTTGCTGCTGGGCGGGGCGGGGCAGGAAGTGTGCAGGTAGTCTGTCATACGCGGGCAGTTCTCTGTGGCCACAGGTGCACTCAAGCCCCTCCTGAGGTTCCTCAACACGACAGTCCCCCCCACGTCTCCGGGTTACACCCCTCCTCCTGGGGCAAGAAATAGTCTCAGAAGGGCCAGGTTGAGGCTAGAATGTGTCAGATCCTAGAGGCCATGACTTTAGCCCCAATTCCAGACCCTGTCTTGATCTGTGCAGGGACAAAGGGTCATTGGGTCCCTTTCCAGACGCCCTCTGCATAGGAGAGACCGCTGGCAGTGCCCTCGTCTCGGTGTACAAAGAGGACGTGGAGTGGTTTGTGAAGGGAAACAGAGAGGTGGAAATCTGGCCTGGGAGGCAACAGCAAGCTACGGCTCTCTCCAAGGCACAGCTGCCAAGTCCTGCCTTTTCCCGATGTTTCCTCCTTCATTTCGCTAGATTACAGGAAGATCTCAAAACTTGATGAGTGCATTTAGGATTTATTGACAGCAATCATCATCATCATCATCATCATCATCATCCCAACTAAAACCCTGGTTGACTCATGTCAGAAGAAATAGAAAGTGGGTTTAGAACTAATAAGCCAAGAATGGCTTTCCAGAAGATTAAGGAAAAGAGACAGGGATTCTTTCAACAGTCTTGCAAGAAATGTAGGCAAGAACTTCTGCTCCAGAGACAAAAGGATGCTAAGGAAGGAGGAAGACCCAACTCTCTGAACAACAAGTAAAGGTCAGGCATTCTGCAGAGGGATTTGGGATTTGAATTTTAAAAAATACAACAGAAAGAAAAGAAAAACACACAATGTACTAGTTTTAGAGAGAAAGTTCCATCATGTATTAGAGCATGCGGGATGTGAGGGGTGAGCAAGAAGAGAAATGCTGAGCCCTGTGCAATCTCTGGCCACCTGGTTGTTGGTGGGGGTGGTGGGTGGGGGAGAGGTGGAGAAACGCAGTGGATTTTCAGGAGAGGTGGAAGGTGACCCTGAGGATCGGCTGGGTAAGGAGCCTAACCCAGCACAGTTGGTTGGTGTATGTCAAGAAACAGAAAAGAGTAAGTAAGAGATCTGGGCACTAGCCAGCCCCAAGAAGCCAGGAACGATTTTTCTTAAAAGAGACATACCAGGAACGATGCCTCTAAATTAAGCCATGTTTCATTGTGGGCTCAGGTGGAACAGAAGGACTGGGCTGGCGAGAGAATGAGATTCACTTGCAAGTGGTGGAGAGAGGGAAAGGAGCCAACTGTATACGTGATGCAAAGAAAAAGCAGAAAATATTTTTTGCAGCCGAGATTTGGGTCAGGTGATCTCTGCCCAGCAGGGCTCTGCCTGGGGTGGTCTAAGGCTTGTTAGGAGCAGAGAATTCTTTTAAATTTCATGTCACCCCTGCGAGGCACCCAAGCAAGTGACAGAAGTTGCTAAACTTAGAAGATCGTATTAAAGAAAGAAAGAAAGCAGTGCTTCCAGGGTAGGGTTAGGGCCTGGCTACCTGGCACAAGGTTACTTACAGGACAAAGGGAAGCAGGAAAATGCCAGGCTGAGGTGCTCTCCAGGCTGGAGGTGCCATGCAGTAAGTTTACCCATGTGAGACTCAAGGAATTCTGTACAATGGGATGAGCCTTGGAGGATGGGACCAGCAAAGGTTCCAGCCATGTCTTCGTTTATTAACAATGAACGCAGGGCAGCAGGGGTGCTAAGGAGCTGGGGAAATGCAGAAACAAAGCTCTAGATTGGGCTACCCAGTGTTGTCAAGAGAAGCTCAAGGAATGATGGATGACACTTCCATCAGGGAGATACCTCTTACTTTGTGGCCCTTGCACATGCTGTTCCCTGGGTGTGGAATCCCCTTTGCCTGGCTCTTACTCTTTAAGCTCAGCTTAGGCATTTCCTTCCCCAAGAAGCCTTCCTGGGCTTTGCTGTTCCTCTCAGCTCCATCCGAGCAGAGCATGCTACCCAGTGCTTACTCCATCATTGCACTGATCTGCTGCCTGTGCTCTCTCCCACTAGCAGTGACCGTTTTTGTTCCAATTTTATTTTCAGGCCCTAGTCTATTACCTGGTGCAGAGTAGGGCTCAATGCATGCTGGCTGAGTGGATGAATGAAGGGATAAATAGAGTAGGGGTTCGAAGCAAGAGAATTCTGGGGCTTTCTGTTTGAGTGCCCAAGATCCTGGAATGCACTCCAGAGCTTAAGTTCCCTTGGGCCCTAGGAGGCCACTGAGTGCCCCATCCACTCAAGTCCTCTCTCTACACCTGGCTCCAAGTCAGAGTGCCTAGGGCCTCAGAGGTCTCTGCTGGGAGCTATGGTGGTGATCGCCTGGGGCTGACAGAATGTTTCTAATAAGTAGGGAGAATTCTAGAGCTGGAACCCCAGGGGGAGGCCTGTTCAGAGCACAGCCAACAGGGACAAACCATATACCTCCCAAGGCTGTTAGAACAATGGATTAAAAAGTTCTTTGTAAAGTAGAACGTGATCTACTGCGGGGAAATGGGTTTGGGATTGGGGTCCTCAGACCACACTTAGTATCAAAACCATTCAGAGAAAAAAGTAATAAATGAGAGTTAAGAGGAGATGTTATCTGTATAAAATGCTGGTAAATTGGAGGCAAAGATATCATTTAGGATGCAAGACAAGCACCTAGTATAAAAGGGCAAAGGGAGAGCCAGGGAGTCCTCACTTTGCATGGACACTGTCACTGGCCATCTGTCTGTCCCCATCAGGGATTCCTTGGCCAAGGGAGGCTGCACCAAATAAGCCACTTGTGCCCCTATTCTGGTGGTCGCTTCGTTTCTAATGAGCTCTACCCTTGGTTAACCAAAGTGAGAACTAAGTGACCTCACTGAGGGCGGGAGGAATGCACGGTCTCTCCCTCCCAGGTGCAGCTTTGCCAAAAACACTACATAGAAAACTAAGAATTAGGGTACTCTGAAAGCCACTGAGTGTTACTGATGCTCTTCCAACTTTTCCAAAACACAGCAGCCTCTGCAGATGCACATAGTCATTCCAGAGCACTTCACAGGGCCTTCTAGCCCAGCAAACACCGGACAGACCGCCAGAGTCACCCATGTGTGCTGGTAAGTGTTTAACAGCCAGCTCACTGGAGGAAAAAAAAGGAAAAGGGAAGATCTCAGCATTTCCCAACTTCTGCCGTGTAAACATTCCCACCGGGGCTGATTTCCAGCTACCCAGGCGAAGCTGCTGAGGGCAAAGTTGGAAAGAGACGGCAATACGAGCCAGCCCTGCACTCCACTGGCTCTAAGGCATGTGCTCGCACCGCCCCCGCTCCCTCTGGCCACAAGCTTGCGATGATCACTCCACACCTACCTCTCTCAAAGGAATTTTTTATGTCATTGACTTCCACCTGAGATCCCGGCACTCTGAAGATCCCTTGCTGCTGGAGTCCTGCAGGAAAAAAAAAAAAAAAAGAGAGAAAAATGCCATGAGGTCTTGAGCTCACCAGACCAGCGGGAGCTTGATGACTCACCCATGGCTAGTCTGTTTCTCCTGCCATCCCTCATCAGACAGTCATTCTCGATGAACGTCTCCTGGCAGGAGCCCAAAATGGCCTTTGCAATAAACTATGGCTGACCAAAATGCTCAGACACATCCAGCTGCATATGTCTGTGTCTCCTGTCTGGGCTTGGAGGAGAAGGCCATAAGAAGTTTATATCAAGACTGGATCTGTGGATGACTTCCAATTTAACCAATAAGTTGGCTCAGGCAAATAACTGGTTGGTGCTCGCTGCTACCGAGTTTACCAGCTGCATTCGCCCAAGGACTTTCGCCCGAGTTTATACATGCCATCTGAGAGGAATGGCCACGGAGGTTTTGAACGAGAAGGATCTATCCCATTGCCTCACCCTTCCCTCTCCTAACACTGGCATTTTCTCCCTTGAAGAAAAGCTATAGAGTCTGAAGAACATGCTGACCTGGGATTGAGGAATTTAGGAGAGATTAAATTATTAAAGAAAAGCAATCTCATTTTCTTAAATTTCTACAAGTCCAGAACAAAGGAGACCCTGACACCTGACCTAACAGTAACGACACATCAGCATCTCGTAGGACTGAGGGAAGTGAAGGGCCTCCCTTCTCTTAAATGGGCAGTAGTCGGAGAGACTCTGCTCCTTGCCCTGGGATTCGGTTTTTTTATATAAATCAAATCTCCACATTATAATTTAGTAAAGTGTTTACTCTTAAAAGGTGGGCTTTCATCAAAGTTTGGTTCATACATAGCATGTGCTCAATAGACGTTTATTTCTTCCGTTAACCAATACTGACCTTCTGCACTCTCACTGGCCCATTCTTGTCCAGTCACACTGACCTTGGTCCCATATGAGGCCTCTATACTTGCCCTTCTCTCCACCTGGGCTGCGTGGCTGGCTCCCTCTACTCACTAGTCTTAAAGAACCCTGGAGTCTTAATCACCCCCTTGGAGAGGTCTCTCCTTACCACCTTCACCAAACCAGCCCTGGCCCCTCCAGCCACTCCATTCCCTTGTCATTAGTTTTTTGGCAATATCAATACCTGACATTACATTATTATTTCTCTGTTTTTTTATTTCCTTGCCCTTCTGATTGGTAATGTAAGCTACCTATGGCTGGCACCTTAGTAGTATCTTGTACAAGCCTGTATTCCCACCATCCAAACAGTGCCTGCTATGCAGTCTGAAAATATACTTCTGGAGGAATGAACACATGAGTTGATGGAAGTACAAGTTCAGTGCTGGGGATACCATGGCTAGCAAACCCCAGCCACTGTATTTCCTTTATGGAGCTCACTACAAACATGCAGCATTAACTGATTGGCTAACTGCATTCAGGGCTCGAAGCAGAGTTCTGGGGCTGGGGGACAGTGAGAGGAGCTAAAACGGTCCCTCCGTCCACGCCCTCCCTGCTCCTCGATTTTCCTAGTTTCTGGGTCTTCTCACCACTGCTTTCCTTCCCCCAACGCACAAGGCTCAAAAGACAGCATTCAGAAGAGCAGCTTTTCCGCGGCGCAGTGACAGGAAGCCTCCCAGATGAGTTAGAATCTCATTTCCCGTGAACGCAGCCTAGCACCTGCTCTGGAGAGAGCTGAAAACACTGCCCCACGATTGAGCTTACCGTATAAATTGATGTATCGGATGCAGCTCTCAACTACAAGTGGTATAGCTTGTCCCGAATCCTTAAGAAAAAAAATTGTGAGTTTTATTGGGCTTGGCAACCACCATGGGGAAACAGACATTGCAAACACAGATTACAAACTCAAGCCAGACTATTAGTACCATCAGATTAGTAGGAAAACAAGCAAGGAACTGCTAATCCTAAAGTCTCCACAAACAGTTAAAATACAAAGTCTTCAGTTATGTGCAGAAAAAGGCATAGCTATGATAACTTTAAAGAAATGCTCTGTCTTCTCATTTCACTGGGAGAGAATCAGGGCTCAGGAGGCTTGATGGGCGGTTGGGAAGGAAAGGGGACCCACTGCATGGAGGGGTGAAGTCTGCCTCCTGCTCCACTTTGCCCCACTCAACCCTATCCTCCCAGAGCTCAGGGATAGGAAAGCAGGGTCAAGGCCTCCTCCCAGGACTGCAGTACCTGACGCCAGAATTAAGGAGAACACACTATGGCTCCAGGGGTCCTTTTGAGCTCCGGGAAGGGAAGACCAGTTCTACTCAGGATGCTATAACCTAAGCATCCAAATACTTTGCTGAACAGCAAAGATGTTATAAAAAAGGTTCTAGAAACAGCTTATGTCAGCCTTTAACCACTGAGTGGCCAATCTTAGTCAAATAGGCTGAATAAGATGCAGTTCTAAGCACAGGCATCTGGGGTGTGAATGTATTTTCAATTATATCTTCCTAGACTGGCCCATGGCCACCAAGGGCTGGGCAAGGGATAATATTCTTTTTGATTCTGCAGTTGGTTGGCCTTTCTGCTATGTCAAGTCACTAAAGAGCATAAAATCTTCTTAAAACTTTCTTTAAAAGGGGTCACACTACATTATGAGGCTTCTCAGAAGGTGAGGAAACAATAAGGCATATGCAATGTGCTTTTGTAAAGGACGTTTGGGTGCTTTTGTGGCTCCTCCTCACCCCACCTGTGAATTCTTTCCTTGATTAATGATTGTCAGGGAGAGAATAATAAAATATACCCACAGGCAACAGGCAAGGTGGGCCCTGTTCTAGAAGTCAGGACTAAAGACAGGTTTCATCCAGCTGAATGGGGCTAATGGACCTTTCTAGTAAATACCTGGTTCCTGGTTCGAGCATTTCTTCTTCCTCTGATAACAAAAAATAAACAGGCAGCAGAGCAGGAAAAAAAGAAAAGATTATGCAGGAGTAAGATCAGTTAGAGTAAGCAGATCCTTCAGAGTCCGTGAACGCCAAAATGCAATGGCAGCCAGCAAGGGTCCTTGGGAGACTGCCGGCCAGCCAGCCTGCCCGGGAGGGGTTCCCTGCGACCCAGGGCCTCGTGGGGGTCTGGGCCCTGCCCTAGCCAGCCTTCCAGTGTGGCTGCCTTGGACGGCAGTGAAGGAGGGGCCTCTTTTAGTCCTTGTCAAAGTGCGGAAGGAGTGCGCACTCAACACTTGCCTCATCCCATACTGGCTTCTCCTCAACGCAGGGGCTCTTCCCTCACCAGTGGGCAGGAGCCCACCTAAGACCCCCTGATGTGACCCCAGCTACCACAGAGAGGAGAAACACACACTTTCCTGCATCTATCACAACACCAGCCCTTGAATCCAGCTCAGGAAACCCCACTCTTGGTAAAAAGCGGATTTTACTAAGATCACGTGTATCGAGTGCCCTCTGGATAAGCCCCAACAGGGTTCCGCCCGGTTCCAAATTCCAAGCAGCTTCCCAGGTTTCCCTGCCAGACAGCCCCGGAGATTCTCCTGGGTCTCCACAGGCTTTTCCCTCCTTCTCATCCTGGGCCCTCACACTAGCACTGAGAACTCCTCAGGGAACCCAGAAGCTGAGGAGGGCCGGGGGGAGGGAGGGCAGTACAGAGTGAGAACACCTTCAGGATACTGCCTTTGCTTTCACTGAAGTCACTGAAGCCACCGATTTTCAGGGGAGCCCTGTCCTTTCTTCCTGTGAGTGCAGCGGGGCAGGGTGCTGTGTCTCTTCCAGGCTTCTGAGGAGGCTGAACTGAGAAACTGGAGGATGTGCACCTTCTAGGTGGTGTCCTCTGTCCAGTCTCTGGCATCTTGAAAACTGGAACTGTCACATGTTGGCCAACCCTACCTGAATCCTAGGACTGAGCAAGCAGCCTGGCCCGACGGGGCTCTGTGAGCAATCTGACAGCAAATGGCAACAGAAGCAGCAAACACCTCCCCAGAGTTTACCACACACCAGGCAGCGCCCTAGAAACAGGGCGTCTCTCAGCTCATTGGTGCTAACAGTATCAGGCACTCAGCAGGCACGTAATTACCATCCTCATTTTATAGAGATGAGGTGAGGACTCCCCCTCTGCCCCAGGGGCAGACTTCCTAGGCTTCGAAACTTATAATAAAAATTGGGTTTCTATCTGAGAGGAGAAAAAAGTCAAGGATTTTGAAAAAGGTCAATTGAGGCAGTGCCCTAGAAATTTATTACATAACTCCAACACATTTATCTGTCCTTCTTAACTTGGGGGTGCTTCCTTGTCCCTCTAAACCCTCATAATCATGGAGTCCCAGTCACGTGACTTTATGGGAAAACTTTACAGGTTTGGCATTTCCAAGCTGGGGATTCTAAGTCCATGCAGAACATTCTTCCAGATAGCTTGTGAATCATAAGAGAAAATGAAATTCTATTCACAGAGGTTGAAGAATTGACTATATTATACTGCCTTTTCATTTTCTGGAAGTTCATTATCCTTGAGAGTAAGATCATGCTGCATGCAAGCTTGTCTACATACTGCCTAGCTCACAGTAGGTGCACAGAAGTTTGCTGAACTGCACGGAAGGTATGTGGCGTAGTCCAGTGTGACTCTCAGAAACGCAATCGTTTAACAAACATACCTCTTTCGTTTTCGGTCAGACAGTCCCCTGAGGAGGCTGTGCACTCATTCCAACAATGAGCCATAGCCCGGTGCTCTGGGGTGTCCCTCACTGCGGGCTCTTTTCAGATCCGCTCCACTGTCTAGCACGTGCCTCTTGCCATTCTGTACCTCCAGAGCACGGCAAAGCTGAGCTTTGAAGGACCAGGGTGCTCATTCTAATACAAAGTTTGGCACCCTGACCAAGGCCATGCCACAAGCTCAGGAAAACGGGCTGACTGAAGCCACGGCTACAGTATATATGTAGAATAAGGATGTAGCTGCCCACGGGGACCACCTCCAAGGGGCAAACTCTCATGTGGTTCCAGAAGTTCTCATGTGTTTGCCAAGAGGAATGAAGTCAGATGACTAGACAGTCACACATGTCATGTAGGAGCTGTCTGCTAAGAGATTATTTCATTAGAACACCTAATTTTTCAATCCTGTCAAGTAAGAGTTAGCCCCTTCCATGTGTTCTCACTGATCACCCATTTCCAAAGAGCCAAGCAAATTTAGAGAAGGCGTCCTATCTGTGAGACTTCATTCATTTTCTTCCTCCTTTCGGGGACTCCTCTGCCCTACTCCTTTCTGCTGTATTCCTGCTTTCCCTGCAGCGCCACCACCCCCCGCCCAGGAGCCTCCCGTGCCCTTGTGCCCATAGCTCTCCTTCAAGCTCACACAGAACGTGTTTCCATGGGGGTGTTTCACCAAGCACTCATCTGAATCACCTCACACTTCCCGCTTTCTGTGTCAAAATCCTCCTCACTGACACTATAAGCTCCTTGTGGTCAGGGAGGACAGCTTGCACGCCTTTCAGGCCCCGCTCAGTTATGGAGAGTGGCCTTTCTGAGGTCCAGGATGAAGTCTTGGCAGACAGGAGGGAGGCTGAAGAAAGAAGAACCCTTTGACACAGCCTCATCCTCCTGTGGCCTATGGGATGGAAAAGTGCTCACTCAAGGACCCCTCTAAATAGTACCTCTTTCCTGATTCGCCCAGAAGCACCCCACCCTTTGGGACCCTCCATGCCTCACTCCTCTGAGGTAACCTGAAGCAGCCCCCTCTCTTCCCCACTTGGGCAGGCTCAACTTGTGCCCCACCGTCCTTTCCCCAGAGCTCAGCCCGCGGGCAGAAACAGGCCTGAGATCCAGGCATGCTGCCCACCCCCGCCCCCTCTGCAAGTCCTGTGTGCACCCTAAGGATGAAGGAGAGAGGGCAGGGCAGGGAGCCGCCACTCCTCCAAAACTGGCAGCAAAGCCCAAGAGCCTTTACTTTCCCCCAAGTGACACCAGTCTTCTTTTCTGCCCAAAGCATCTTCATTGGATGGTGTGGAGCTCTGGCAGGGACCTTCTCTCTTTCTCCCCCTGACTACATTAAGAATGCACCTCCCCTTCCTCAGCCACTCCCCTACCTGCTGCCCTTTCCGACTCCGTCACCATCTGCATTTGCCTGCGCCATTCCATCTGGGATGGCTTGATTCTGTACCCTTTGCGTTTAAGAAGCAAGAAAAGAAAACTCACCTAGCTGAAACGCTTTTGTTTTTGAGGTGTAAAGAGCTAACCGGGAACTCTGCAGGGACCACCTTGGCTTTTCTCCCTTCCCCCAAACTGTCTACCAAGAAACAAAACTAGGTAGGAGGGTGTCCTGTCATACAAATTTTATGTTTCCTTTGCTGGTATATTCTTAACTAAAAAAAAAAATAAAATCACATTGTTGCCTACAGAGATTTTCTTTGTGTTCCTTCCAACCAAGCTCCTCTTGGAAGATGTGGGTGTGAAGCAAGGTAGGGGGTTTCTCTGACTGTCCCTTTGGCTCGTAAGGACCACAGCTCCCGCAGCAGCAGGCAGGGCTGGCATCTCAGCCCCACTTGGACTTCACTGGGTTTCTTCATGATCTTACCCCTGAGAATCACAGGAAGGCACTTAGGAGCAACTGGTCAAAGACAAAGGCAGCTCTGATTAGAAGCCCTCACCAAAGCTAAGTGCAGGCTGCAGGGAGGAACTAGTTTGCCACAGGGCCTGGCCAAGGGCACAGATGGAAAGTTCCAACAGGTCGGGGCAGGGCTGCTGGCCAAGGGGAGGGGGTGGAGAAAGGCTGCCATTACATTGGGCACATTCGCGGACTCTGTGGCTCCCCAGCAAGTACCTTAATGAACGTTTCCATACAGCCGTTAAATAGTTTATGGCTACACACTGAGAGAGGCCTAGGTCTCCTCATTTTCTGTGGTTTAGGGGGAAGACAGGGGGGCCTAGGGGAAAACGGAACAAAAGAAATCAAGAAAGCAACGAATGTAAACGAACAACTGGGAAAGACGCTCTTAAAACCCACGATGGGAGAACACAAAATGCAAATGGGAGCCCCTGAACCCCCAGCACATTGCTGTCCAATGCTCCATCTGAAGGCCTTTGGATGTTTGGGGGCTCTTACTTCACCCACAATGTTAGGCAGCAGCAACACCCAGGTAACGCAAATGCATTCTAAATCACAGCGGGGATATAGAACATGTCCAGGAAACCACTGACCCTCCGATTGGAGGCCGTCATCCTGCAAAGCTGACCAGATGGAGGGGGAATCAGGGGAGACAGATGTAATCTGTAGCCTGAGAAAGCAAGAGACTTCCAAAGATGATTGGAAGGGTTAATTTTCATTATTTGGGCTTAAATTTATCACCAAGTGTCAATTCCCAATGTACCAGGGCACTGATCTTCCTAATGCCCCTTGGCATTTCAAATGCACTTGACTAATCTTTATGTCATTGATCTGAGAGCCAGGCAATTATTATTCGCATTTTAGAGATGAAGAAACTGATGCCAACAGGGAGACGGCAGCTTCTTTGGGGTCCTGGGGTGACCCAGGATGACGACTATATCCTGGTCTTTAGTCAAGTACACTTTGATTAAAGCACTTTCAGATCCATTACCACATTAGCTCAGTCCTGTCTGTGTGGCCTCATTTTAAAGAAGAAAAAACCGAGACCTGGAAAGGGGAACTGGCAGAGCCAAGCCCCAACACCCAGGCCTCTTTGGCTCCAAATCCAAATTTTTCCCACGGAGCCTCAGGGCACTGTTTTATTTCCAGCCAAAGACTCAGCCCTCCCATTAACCCTTGCCAGTGGAAGACCCATGGGGTCAGGTTGAAAGTGTCTTGCTTTGCTTTAGGATCTCCATTCCCTGTGCTCCATTCTCGGCCACAGGGAGGGGAAACCACACCTCAGTTCCCCAGGAACAGTGAAACAGCCACAAGCACTGGACCAGTTTCCAAAGTTGTTCACCATGCATAGGCCTGTGTTGGCTTATTTGCTCATCTTTCGCCACCCAAGTTGGCCTGACTCAATGCTGCCAGCCTTCCAGGGCAAAGGGCTCTGAGTTTAGGAGGAGGGCCCCTCACCAGAGGAGGCTGTTCATTTTCAAATGGCTTGATTCACAATTTGGGAAGCAGCAAGTGGGGGCCCAGCCAGACACAGATAATGCCCACACATGACGAGCAAAGACCTGGTCCCCAGGTCTTGACTGAGCTCTGTAAATGGGCAAGAAGTCTTATGGGTTTTGGAGCCGATCAAGGCGAATGAGGGTCATGCTGCCTCTGTTCGCTGGCCTTGTGCGTGTCTCCTCGAGAGCCCAGCCATCCTGGAAGCTCTAACCAGCTTCTCCTCGGCGTTTGAGTATTGAGCAAATGCTGCTAGCTCCAGGACATGCATGGGCAAAGACACAGTTGAATCCAAATATCATGCCACCCAAACATTGGAACCAAAATAACAGCACAGACCAAAATTTTGAAATGAAACAACAGGCAAAGATTATTCCGAGCCCATCTTGGATCTTTTGTCAATTCGGTTAGCTAAGTCCATGTCATTTCTTTTTTTATAAGTTACTTATTTTTCGAGGATGTGGGTGTATGGGGCTGGTATTTCTCACAACAAATCTGCTCTTGAATTTCCAAATTCTAAAAGAAATTGCCAAAAAGTGTGACACAAGGCCACAAGTTTCAAGTATTATAATTAGGACTAACTTAAAGATAGCAATGTTGCTACCTTTTCCTCATCGTGTTTGGGGTTTCTGTTTTGAGCATTCTCAGATCGGTTCCTTATCTCGCATGGTATGACACCCTCACAACAACCCTGGGAGTTAGGCAAGAATTATTAAACCCACTTTAGGAATAAGGCAAACGAGCTGATGAGAGATTAAGAAACTTGCCCAAGGTCATGGGAATGAATAAAACTCAGCTCTTTCTACTCCAGGATCAGCCGTGGGTATAAGTTGGGGCATTGACTTTATCACAGAACATCCAGCAGCAGCATTAAACTATGTATTCAACTGCCATGGCCAGCAGGAATAGGGACTCTTCATACAGGTGTTGGGCACAGAGTATCAAAAAATCCTGGTGCCCAGCTGCTAGATTTCCTGAAAATACATCCTAAGGATTTTTTTCTTCTGAATTTACAAAATGGAATAAAGGGAAAATCGGATACTTTTTCCCATTTCTCCTACCCAATCCAGAAAGCATAGGGCTGTTGGAATCACACCAGGCTTTCTCTCTGTGTGTGGTGCTCTGTGTGCTGCCTGGAACCTCTGACAAGGAAACGTAGCTATCCCAACTTTGCATGACACCAAATAGATACCGACTTACTGAAATGCTGGGTGGGGCACAAAGTGGGGAGCAGGGGGGCAGCTCAGCCAAGGAAAGTGGGGCAGCCTAAGCCTTCCATCTCTTCTGCTGCTCAGTTGCAGAGCAAAAAGGAAAGAAAGAAAGAGAGGCAGGGAAAACAGGAACAGAGAAAGCCACGGAGAGGAAGAAAGAGAAACCAGAGACCAATGTCCCCTTTCTGCCTTTCAACCAAGGTGAAAATAAACAAATGTTGGCAACACAGGACTTGGCCTCAGAATTACTCTGTGACTGAAAGGACACTGATTAGATTGTTCCCTAGAAAACCCAATACACAGGGGTGTCAACGTCCAAAATGGCAGCTGTATTGTAGTTCAGTGGTGCTCAGGCTCTGGAAGGCTGGGCGTGGGTGTGCACTAGGTTGCGTTTGTTTGGACAGAGATCTCCAGTGATTTCTTTTCTAATCCAGACCACAGGTGCAAATCAACCTGGGTTAGGAAAGCCAGTCTTAAGTTTAAATAACCATAGTCAAACCTTACGTTTTCATCTGGCTTTGACATTTACCATATATTTTCCAAGTGCATTATTGTGTCTGTTCAGCCTAAACTACAGGGTTATTATGAACTTGGGCTATTAGAAGGTAAGGTCTTAAGTGTGAGAAAAACATCATGTGTTGCAGCCCATGTGCACAAACCGGTCCATCTACACAAGGACAGCAGCAACTTGGCTGAGAGGACCTGTACAAATGACCATCCACAACGACGCTGACCTTGGACAGGAAATATGGAAGATACAGAGAGGCACAGTGTAGAAACATCTCACCCAGGGCCTTTCAGATTAACTTAAAAACCATTATCAAGTGGACAATTCATTGCACAACATGTTAACAAAAATTGTGGGAGGAAAGGGAAGCTTTTAATTTACTAACAAAGCTGCCTTTGACCGTGGCCAAGGGTCAGAGTGCGGATGACGGGGTGTTCGGTTTAGTGCAGCGCTTCTAAGTGGGAGGTCTGGTAATCCTAGCTTTGATGTCCCAGGCCCTAGGTGTGGAAGACAACATCTCAGTGGGCTTTATTAAAAAAAAAAAAACCCAAACACCTCAACTTTTCTCTGAGGTAGACCCTGGGACCTGGCCAAGGATTCATTATAGCTCTCTCCTGCAATCTGCTGGAACAATCTTCTCCCACATAAATTCTAGGAATTCGGAGGGAGTGAGGGACAGCTCAATTCATCCTCCATCTGTTTCACCATTTGCAAATTTGGGTGTAAAATGTGGCTTCTATTGTTTTGGGACTATGATAACATCCTCTTGCCAGATTAAATAAATAAATAAATACATTGTTTGTTTGTAGAAGGTTCTTAGAAAGTGACCATGCGTATCTGTTGCCCCTATGCCAGAGGTTCTTGCCGGGCACTATGAATCATCCTGATGTTCCTAGACTTGTGGGGTCCAGAGGAACAGCTGCACAGGCTGAGCTTCTGGAGAGGCCCCAGCCTCCCCCATCCTGGGCCCAGCAGATTGAAAACCTGAGTTTTCCAAGCCTCTTCCCAGCCAACTCCCTTCCAGATGAGCAGAGAGTTGAGGGTTCATCTTCCCTCTTGCCAAGTATGACAGCTTTCCAGGATTCTGGGTCATGGGGAAGAATTTATGGGGAAAGGATCTCATCAGGTCACCAGGCCCAGAATGAGGGAAAAGACAACTGGAAAAGTGCCCTGGATCATGGCCAAAATCGCGTCTGGCAGCAGCATAGCTAGTGCTGGGAACTCGGAAAGAAACGGGCTCTAAGGAACAACCTGGGCAATGACAGGGCTGCATGTGGGTCTGCCCTCTGTGAAAGTGCAGGAAGGGCCCAGTTGCTGAAACGTTAGCTACCAGCTGCCAAGTGGAAAGTGTTCACTGGCTCTGGTCTGCTCAGGGGAAGGCACAAAGGGTAACGCCGAGCAAGCTGGAGAGAAAGCAGAAGTTGCCCGTTTGTTATTTTCCCAACAAGGGGCTCCCCATCCAGGTGCAGGTGAGGTCCAAAGCCAGGGCGCGGGCATTAGGGGCGTCTGCGCACGCTTACATGGGTATGCGCATGCAGGTGCCCAGATATGCGCAATTCCAGCCAAATCCAAAGCCTTAGCAAATGGGGACCCCAGGCTGGGCCCCGCACCTCAGCTGGGCAGTTTGCTCAGCAGCCATATAACAGATGGGAAGACAGGTCAACAGCTACCCCACAGCCTCTGGCCTCTACTGGTTGCCCTCAGCCACTGCAATATATTACTGCCCCACCTGACGGACAGTGCACTCGAGGGGGGAGATACCCCACTGACCCACAGCCGCTCTAAAAGCCTCCTGCCCATCAGCAGCCCAGCAGAGCAGCGGTAAAAACATCACTTCCTTGCGACAGTGGGGAAGAGCTGTCCCACTCCAAGAGCGGCCCAGCCTGTCTGAGCTCTCAGCAGTGCGTCTTCCACCTTCCGCTCCTCTCCTGCTCCTCCCCTCCCCCCACTCCCCACTCAGGGCCACGGGTGAGAGAAAACAAGATACCCAGCTCTTACCTGGTTGTGCCACATTCTGCTCTCTCCCCTGGAAAGAAAAGTATATTTTGATGTTTAGTTGTTGTTTTTTAACCAGAGAATACCTTTTTCTAAAAGCAAAAACCAACTGGTCTTAATTATTTGTAACGTGAAAAACCAAATCATGCGTGAGTTGTGGTCTGTTAGAAAGAACTGCCTTTTCTCAAACCTGAAGTGCCTCCTATTCATAGGGCTATGTCCACATACATTTTATTTCTTTATTGTTGACATACATTTCTTCAGTGATTCCCAAACTACAGCTTCCTGACTGTATCAGAATCACCAGGGACCTTTGCTAAGAATGCAGATTTCTGGGCTCTCCCATGGGCCTCCTGAATTGGCATCTCTGAGATAAGAACCTAGGAATCTGCATTTTAACAAGCACCCCAGGTGATTCTGTCTATGCATACTAAAGCTCCACACTTTGCTTTGCTGTATGTCAACAAAGACTGATTGGCCCTAAAGTATATCAGCCACAAGATACCTTCTTGTTGCTCCTCAACCCTGCTACCCACCTCCCGCCCTGCTACTGTCATTCACAGCCAAGGACCTGTTCACCTCCTTCCGTGGAAAAGAGAAATCAGTAAGTTGGGTCTTGGCATTGCTCCCAAGAGACCCACCCACATGCCTGCACCCATCCTCTCACCTGCTACTTGCTGGTACTCCTGAGGAAGTTCCCCGCTTCTGCCAAAGCCCAGGCCTTCTCTCTGCACCTGTGTTCTGGGTCCCATCCCTCCACCCTTCCCAAGAGCTCTGTTCCCGCAAGCGTCTCCCTCTCTCTGGCATCACCAGTCTGCTCCCTTCTGGATCACTTCCTAAAGCTTGTGAACATGTTCTGGATGTGTGCATCTTAGCTTTTCAATCTCCCCTTGATGCCAGTTGTCCCTCTAATTGCATCCCCACTTCTCAGCTCTCCTTTATAGCAGGGCTTCCTGAGAGAGCTGTCCAGGGCCCCTGTCCCTGCTCCCCTCGGCCCATTGCAGCTGGCTTCTTTCCTCGCCACTCCAAGGAGATGGTTCTGTGTGGCTGAATCCACCATCTTCTCTGCTCTTATCTGACTTCTCAGCACCATCCAACTCAGTTCATTGCTCGCTTCTTCTTATAAAGCTTTCTCCTCTTCATTTTCATAGCTCCACGCTTCCCGAGTGTCCTTCCTGCTTTACAGGCTAGTCCTCAGTTTCTCTTGCTGTCTCCTCCTCATCTGCCCAACTTCTACCCTCTGACTGTAGGAATGCCCCAGGATGCTCCCCGGATCTCATCCTCTTCTCTTTCTGTGAGCCTCTCTGGGTGACCTCAGATGCTTACTGAGGGCTCCCTAATCTTACCTCCAGGTCCCATACCTCCCTGGAATCCCAGACTCATGCCTATTGCCCCCTCTTTTATTCTGAACAGTTTAATTGAGCCATAATTTATATGCCATGCAGTTCACCCACTTGAAATGTAAAATCCAATAATTTTTAGTTAATATTCAAAGTTGTGCACCCATCACCTACAATGCAGTTTTAGAGCATTTCCATCCCATGAGAAAGATCCCTTGTGCCAATTTACAGTCACTCCCACTTCTCACCTCAGGCTCCTGGAAACCACTAATCCACTCACTGTCTCTATCTACCTGCTTGTTCCGGACATTGCCTGCACATGGAACCATGAAATATGTGGTCTTTTGCGTTTGGCTTCTTTCCCTTAGCATAATGCTTTTGAAATTCTTCTATATCACATGGTTCAGTACTTTCGCCCTTTCACGGGGCGGTAGCAAACCTCTAGGCCAGTGCTATTCAGTGGAAATATAATGCAAGTGGTAATTTCTAGTAGCCACATTACAAAAAGCAAAATGAAACAGGTGAGATTAATTTTAACATATTGTAGTTAACCTAACCTATCAAAAATAGCCTTTCGATGTAATATGTATCAATGTAAAAAATTAATAAGAGATTTTATATTTTTTGGAGGGGTAACTCTTTGAAATCTGGTGATCATTTCACACCTCTCCGTTCAGACTAGCCTTACTTCAAGGGTTCCATAGCCACACGTGACTAGTGGCCACCACATTGGACAGCACACCTCCAGCCTCTAGAATCCCATCCAGCATTCACAGGAAGAGACTTTTTAAAAGAAAGACCCGAGGAATTTATTTTCTCTACAGAAGACAATGCTGAATGGGGCTAGGGAGAGAAAGGAGGGGAAGAAGAGAGTAATAGAGACCTGAAAATAGAACTTAGGACACATCAATACACGATTCCTTAGTTCCTGACCAAAGCCGCAAAAGGTTACAAGAGTGACTGAAGTCGGTTGAATTGGAGCCCAAGACCAGCGCAGAAAAGCGGAAAAGTTAGGGAAACAGATTTGCTCTGCGGGATTTGATTGCGTGCCTGGGTCTGGAGCAAAGTCCTACCAGGCACCAACCTGCGGGAAATTTTCATGTAGGCCCAAGGCCCTGAGTAGGAGCCAACGGCAACCCATGAAACAGGGGGGCCAGTGGCCGCACTGACCATAAAGCACATCGTTCCCCTCAGGGCAGCAGTCACCTGTGCAGCTCTGACTTACAAAAGGACCTAGGAGGAGTTTCCTGCTCAACCTCCTCTTGGTTCCAAATTGCCCACTCCTCCACGTATTCGCGATGGGCCAGCCACGCTGCCCTCCTTTTAGTTCTGACCCACCACATTCCATCCCACCTCTGCACGTGCTGGTCCCTCTGCCCCACACTCTTTTCCTGGTTTTCCACGTGGCTGATGCCTTCTCCTTCAGTCTCAGCTTAACCTGCATTTCAGCTTAAACAGTATCTCCCCTTTGAGGCCTCTCTGATCAGCCAGCCTAAAGCAGATCACCCCGTGGCTGCCCCTTCCACACATACACTGTTGTTCTCCACCTCAGCCCAATTTTTTCATTCATGGCCCTCGTCACAGTTATAATTCTTTACCTCACAGTTTATTTACTGTTTTCTGTTTGAGGTCTCTATCTTCCATAAGGGTAGGAACCTTGTCTGTCTTGTACACACTGTACCCTCAGTCTTGGCCAAGCACAATGCCTGAGCTTTTGGATAGATGGATGAACAGATGAACAGACAGACGGGGCTGGGAGGGAAGCAGCAAGGAGACAGGGATCAAAGGGTTGGGGTCCTGCAGTGCAGCATCAGCACACCCTCACGGCAGAGCACTCCCACACACTGTCCTTCAGCTTTCGACCACATCCCAGCTCTCAACGACCCTATCACCAGCATCTTTTGGAATCTGTTGTCTCAACTTCTAACAAGTATAAGAAATCAAAAGTACTCTGCCCTTTACCTTTGGAGACCTGTTGAGATTAAAAAGAACTATTTTACAGTTGGTGGCTCAGTCATTTTCTAGAAGGTCAGGCTGGCTGTCTGGTCCTGGTTGGCACAGAGCTCTGTAATGGGCTATTAGATCTTGGCCTGAAAAGGTTGTGTCCCACCCCTTTTATGGGCAATGCACATTCATTTGTGAGGGGCTTTAGTAAACTGAAAAACCACCTGTATCTTTGGTGTGAGCCCTGGAGCTTACAGACTACCCAGAGCAACGAAAAGGTCAAAGAGCTAAGACTCAGAGACAATAAACGAAGAATTCTCTGGCCAATAAAACAACATAGCAACAGCCAAAGGTATATAAGGGTAGGTGCTTCTGTTCCCAAGATGTGGCAGTGATATAATTTATAACAAGGAATGCCAATCGAACCTATTTTACTTGTGTACTGGGATCAATCATGCTCAAAAATTCACTTCCAGGTGAAAGGGACCCAAAAGATGTTGTGTTTCCTCTAATTTATGGGTTTTTTTCAGCCAAGCTGGCAAAAGAGTACCTGAGAGAAATTGCGGCATTTGACATGACACTTTATTTAATTGAAAAAAAACCTTGTAACTTTTCAGTCAAAGTATTCCACTTGGCCCCACACTTCTCACAATTTCCAGATTGTTCCTCCCCGTGCAGAATAGGTCTCAGATGAAATAAGGAGACCACCACTGCGGGCGGGACCTACCCTAGCCCCACTCTTACCAGAGTTTTCTACAGAATGTAGGTCCATGTGCTCAGGTAAATGGGAACCATCTGGCACTTGAAAGACTGAATCAGCCAAAATTCTGAGCTCTTTTTGGCCTGCTTATTCCATGCCCCACCCTGCCCACTGGGCAAGAACTTTATCAGTCCAAGTTGGTGCAAATTCTCCTGGTAGAAAATTCCCCCCTTTCACCCAGTGCCCTAAGAATCCAGATACGCCTTTCTCATGCAGTGAGCAACAACAACAACAAAGATTTGGTCTCGGCTTCAGTTTTTTCAGTAATCCTATAATTTATTCACTTTAGTTAATAATAATGCACCAATATTCGTGAATTGTGAGCAATACACCATACTACTGTAAGATGTTAATAACGGGAATTGGACATGGAGTGCACGGGAACTCTGTACTACCTTTGCAACTTTTCGGTAAGTCTAAAATTTGTTTAAAACAAATTATTAAAACTTCCTGGTCCCAGGTATCAAAAGAAACACAGTAGGCTCCTCCACTGCTGGCTCCCCGGGAAACAGGACTACCAGACGCCCCCTTCTCTCCGCTGCCCGCTCGCTCCTGAAGTTGCACTTCCCTGCAGTTTTAGTGCTGCTAGTCAGCTCAAAACTGAGAAGAGGGACTGGTGAACCCCACCACGGAGCACGGCGTAGTGGAGGGCTAAATAAACTCGGAAGACCAAATGGGTCAGGAGTCACGCCAACCAAAGTTATCACCATCACTTCATTAGGGCTGCTCGAGCCAGGGCAGTAATGAAAGGTGCATCTGAGAGCCCTCACGGGCGAGCCGGAAAGAAGCACCTTCTCATCTGGGATCTGATTCTTTCAGAGAGCATCTAATTTTCTAAACCCAGCACGTCTGATTTCAAAAATATAAGTAGCCACTAACTCACACGTCACACAGCATGAAAAACACGACATGAGAAGCAGCCCCAGCCCTCGGCCCCATGACCACAAACACCAATCTTCATCTCTAACGCTGGTCGGGGCGATGCCCCCCACACCTCGCCAACCTCCTCTCTAGGACCTTCTGTCTCTTCTCTTTGGCTCCATTCTTGCTGCTTGTTCCCCTCCTGTTACCCACACTCCTCAGTGGCCCCAGTCACCTGGCCCAATACTGAAATGTCAGGTTGTGCAGAACATAGACGGGTTTGAGGGGGGGGGTGGGGAGGGAGATGAAGAAAGGCTTTTGTATCTTACTCTTCCCTCCCCTCCCCCCAAGGCAATGAGTATAGACAAAAATACATGCCCTTGTGTAACCACCACCCAAATCAGGACATAGAACACTTCCATCACTCCCCAAAGTCCCCAGCTCTGGCCGGTTGGCGCACAACGAACTGACTTGTGGTGACAGAAATTACAGCAGTGGCTGCTTGGGGCAGAGGATGGGGGGACTGACTGGGAAAGGCTACAAGGGAACTTTTGGGGTGGTGGGATATTCTATATTTTGATGTGAGTGGTTATACCTGGGTGTATATGTTCATCAAAACTGATTTCTACACATAAAATGGGTGCATCTTACTGTGTACAAGTTTCATGCCAACAAAGTTGACTGAAATTTTTCCACTGGTATTAGTTTTAAAGCCCTGGTTCTTGCTCCAAGCCCCAGTTATTAACCTTCCGTGAAGCCTTCCCAGCTCTCCTGGACCCACAGTGATCCCTTCCTCTCCTGATTCACAGCCCTCAGAGTGTGTACTGCTCGTTTGGAAACTCACCCAGTCTTTCTGTGTGACAACGTTATTGCTATTTAGTTGTTTCTGAATTCATGAGTTGTCTCCCAGCTAGACTGTAAGTGCCTTGGGGCTGGAAAATGGTTTAATTTCTCACTGTTTCCTCTAAAGCATGGGGCTCACAAATGCCAAGCATCTGCAGATCTGGAGGAACACTGGATAGTTTGCTGAGTGGACAGTGTTGGGGAGGTCTTGCGTGACCAGAGCACAGGCACCAGGATGTGTACCCCCAAGGGGAAGAGAGTGATCCAGTGAAGGGCAAGGGCATGCTATGGATGGCAAATGCACAACAGCCAGGGATCGCCAGCCCTAGCCCCAGCACAACTCTCATCCTGTAACACTTTTCCTGCCCCCAAGTCCTCTAGGGCTGTCATCTAGGGATCTAGATGTCATCTAGGGACCTACTGGCATCATCACCTTGGAAATTCCCTTCATCTCTCTCATGCTGGCTCCCTATTTCCTGCACCCTATGTTTCCTTTCCTTTTGGTGGAGCACATCCTTCAGCCAACAGCCCTCTGCAAACAGAACACTATATATCTGGGTATGGGGCTAATGGTGCTCTAAGCAGGCCCAGCAGCTTCAGAGACCCCAGGTCAGCCCCTCCCCTCAGAGCTGAGCCTCATTTCAGCTTCCAGGGCCACCAACACTTGCTGTAAGCCATTCTTGACCTTAGGTCCTAGTTCATGTTCTGGTGACCTTTCTATTCAACACTCATTCAGTGACTATTAATTGAGGGCTGACTATGAACCAGACACTGTTCTAGGCACTGGAGATAAAGTGATGGACAAAATAAGCAAGGAAGCCCCTACTCTGGTTTAAGATATGATACTGTTGGGGTGAGGGGAGGCCTGACCAGAGATAGTAAGCAAGTGAACAAATAATAGAACGGATGATTTCACATGATGATGAGTGAGATGAAGAAAAGCAAACAGAATTTTGGGACAGAGGTGGTGATTCCTGGAGGTTGGGAAGCAAGGAGAGTCTCACTGGGGACGTGATATCTGTGCTGACAACCAAAGGACAAGGAGCTGTGCATACAAAGATCTGGGGTAGCATATGCAAAGGCCCCGGGGCAGGAATAAGCTCAGTGAGTTGTGAAGGGCAGAGAGGAGTTGGTTGTCCCTGCAGCACAGCAAGGGAGGAGAGAATGGGAGATGAGGTCAGGGAAGTAGGCAGAGGTCAAACGACATAAGGCCTCGTATGCCATGGAAACCTTTGGGCAGTTTTAAACCTAGTCCTCAGACTCCTCGAGGACTGAACCCTGCCTACACATATGCACTTTTCTTTTTTGGACCTAGAATCCTGGTCACTCCCATAGCATTCCTGAAAAGCATTAAGGCAGACCCCTGTGTCTCTGAAGTCCCATCCCCTCCCTGCTGGGGACCCCTTTATCACTTTGCCTTAGACTCTCCCCTACAACCTAAACCAAAACTTGTGTTTGCCCCCTAGTTTCTGCAGCCAGACTGGAGCCCTCTCAGCATTGGTATCAGGGCGATAGACCAGAGACTGCAGCAGCCTACCCAGTCCTGGAAGGTGGCCCCAGTACCAGGCCTCATTCCACTAAGTGCCCAGTGTCTGAAGCTAAAACAGCTTAAGGCGCCACAACAGAACCCAGTGGGGAAGACAGCCCCTCCTCGCAGGCCTCTGCCACCTGACTCACCTTCACCCAAGGTCTGCTTGAGTAAGTCGTGCTTGGCTTGCAGCTTAGTGATGAGGTTACTGCCGTTCACATATTCTTTAAATTTCTGTAAGACACAAGGCACAAGGACATTAGAGATTGCAGGGCCAAGTCCCACAGTCGCTGCTGTGGAATGGACCTCTGGGGCGGAGAGGTCAAAGGGAGATCGTGCCACCCTCAGGGACCCCCAGCATGGGGAAAGGGGCGCCTCCGCTGCTGCTTTTTCGCTCTGCTCCATTAGATCCCCAGCTCGCCAAGCATGGCTGCCCAGTCCTATGAGGGCTCCAGGCATTCCAGGTCCGTTCTGGGAACACAAAGAAAGCTCAGGGGAAGTGGGAGCAGTGAAAGGCGCTTTTGTCAGGTGAGGACTGTGGGAGCCCAGCAGAGGGCATCTTCAGGCATCAAAGCTCTGCCATGCTTCTGGGCCAAGAGCAATGAAGACGGATCCATCCCTGGGGGCACACAGCTGCGACAAGAGAGCTTTATCAGATCTGTCAGAGAGGAGCTTCGAAATGAGTCTTTCTTTCTTCTGGCCTGCCTCTGAAGGAGGAAGGGCTCGGCAGGCCCCTAGAGACAGCTTTATTAAAATATCTCCCACTGCATAGGGGGATATATTTTCCTCTTTTTCCAAATGAGACAGGTAAGGCTGGCACAGGGAAGTGATGTGCTCAAGGCCCTTGGGACCCCCAGCTGCCTTGAGCTCAGGGGTCTAGTCAAGCACAATGCACTCTAAGCAGTGGTGAGGGAGAGGGCCACCCAGAATAGAAATGTATCTGCCTGTCCCAAGTTCAGCAGGTCTTCAGCCACAGCTTCACACAGGTGCCAACTTCCCTCATCTCCCCTGCCACCCCACATCACCCAAACACAGGAGCTAGAGGCCCCTCTGCTGCAGCATGCCTTTGCCAGACCAGGAGCCACTGTAGGTGCGGTCCACGCCCAATCTGGTGACTGCTAAATGCCTGGTCTATAGCAGATGCTGAGAGATTTAGCTAAATCCCTGACTTAGTAGAGTAGATGCAGAAGAGTGAGAAGAGAAACAAGCTGACCAAAAGCAAGCACACTACACCATTGGTCAGATGGGGGGGATGCTCTGAATGAAAATAAGGCAGAAATAGAGGACTGGGAGCTGGGAGCAGATCTCGCTGCAAAGCCAACATGGCCCGAAGGAGGTGAGGAGAGGGCTGTGTAGGTGCATCAGGGAAGGAACGTTCCAAGGAGCTGGAATAGTAATTGAAAAACCCTGAGAATTAAGGCACACGAATGGATGTGATTGCTCCAAATTTGCCAGCTAGCTTCTCACAAAGAAATCTCCTCGATTACCCCAGCCAGAATGCTCAGAAAGGGGAGCAGAGGAGCAGGGAAGTGAGCCCTGGAGTCTCAGGATGCCCCAAAACTACCTGTAAAGGAATGTCTGGAGCACACCATCTTCTGTGAAAACAGTTGCAGGGGCAAGGCCCTTGGGCTGGGGACTGACATGTGTACAGGTAAGACTGGGGTCACCTCACCCTGCTCCCACCTCAGTGAGTTTCTGCAGTGGCTGGGCTAGTGGAAGGTTGTGATGTCCCCTTACTTTGGCCATGGCCTTTCTTAGCTCCTACGACCTCGTCCCTTGGTCAGGAAGAGTCACTCCCCCTGTATCTATAGAGCACTCGACAGTTTTCAAACACATCCACTTGGTCATCACCACGATCTTGGATGGCAAATGTGGGGAGCATCAATGTTCCCACTCTACCCAGGAGAAGACAGGACTCCGAGCCATTGTATGGCCTTGGACATGTTATTGAACATTTCTGGGCCTCCACAGCCCCTTCAGTGTAAAAGGAAAGTTGACTTGCAGTTTCTCCAAATGCAGGGCAGGCACCGTGGCCTCCCATCCAGCTGTGGAGAGGCTCAAAACACAGCTTCCTGTTGGAATACTGAGTCTAAGCCCTCATTTTATACCCAAGGAGAACCCCACGGAGGCCCAAAGCTGTTCACCATTACAGGGCCCCACCTTGGGGAGGATGGTAGTTGGGAACCTATGTTCTGAGCAAGCTTCCCATGTGATTCAAACCCACAAGTCAGTGTAATAACTACTCTCCTAGAGGCTCTCTCTGAATGCCTCTGGGAGTAATGACCCTGATCCCATCATGCGTTTAAGAATTCACCATAAAAAGCACAGCTGAGGTATAAGTAGATATTCTCTCTACCATGCTCCACTGCCCCTGGTAGTTGAAGCTCTTAATTTCCAAACATGTAATAAGCCTTGGTGGGTTATCCACTCACACCCTGGGTGTCTGGGGCCTGTGGACTCTGCCCGCTTCTTCCAAGCTTCACCCAGCCTTCACGTGTGACCCATGAAGGAAAGAATGCCATCAAATTGTACTGATGGAATATTATGTCCTTATTAATACCCAAAATAACGTTACAAAATCAAGTCATGAGTTGTACTAGCCAACCAGGTTGATAAACTGAATACTAACATGAACACATAACGTCGAAGACCCTTATCACAGATGTCGGTGAATTCCATCTTTCAGCTTTAACCAGGCTGGACCCTCTTCTGCGCCCTGCCATCCAGACTCCTTTGTTTCTGCTGCCAGAGTGAATTAACACTCACATGCACATCTCACACCCACAAATTCTCCCGGTAGACAGAGGAGGTCCCCAGTGGAAGTGGTGAACGCCAGGAATTGGCTTCAGCTGATTCACTAAGACTAGCTATGTTTCCTTTCTTGAAAACAACAAGGTCAAAGAGTGTTGATGGAGGAAGTGCGGTACATGTCAATTGTTGGTTTTTAACAAGGGACCTGACAAGGGCTGTCACCAGATGAATGTGAGAACTGGGTGAGTTTGTGACGGTTAAACGACCACAGTCTAAAAGT
Source organism: Macrotus californicus (assembly GCA_007922815.1). NCBI lineage: Eukaryota > Metazoa > Chordata > Mammalia > Chiroptera > Phyllostomidae > Macrotus > Macrotus californicus. Next base: position 43,499 of record VMDR010003206.1, read on the forward strand.
GCCGATTAGTGGATCAATATTAGCCTAGTGGCATATTTTGAACAACTCTGTCTTTGGCCTCGCCCCTGACATACCAGCTTTCTTTTCTTACTGACAAACATTAAGGCTGGAAGCCATGCTCACTGAATCTGCAGGTGACACAAGGGCTGACGAGGCCGCACATACAGGGCTGAGCAAAGTAGGTCTACAGTAATGAGTCCATGAAATACAAAGTTTATTCTTATATTATTATTTACTGTAAATATTGCATCTGAGCAACTGTAAGTCTGCTCTTGTCCCACGCCCTGTATGCTGAACTGGATCAGGACCTTGACAGCCAGGAGCCATGAACCACACCCATGAGGAGGAAATCCCACTGGTGGCTACATAAGCCCTATCCAAGACATCACCTATACACACATCCTTTGGAAGCAGGGCAATGTCAGGGTGCAGGGAACAGACTTAACTGATATAAACCCATCTCTTGTTTTTAAAAGAAATATGATCTTAGGACATATGAAAAGGAGCACAGCACCTACTGTGGAAAGGGGTGAAAGTTTAGCTCTTTTCTGTGCTGGTCAGGCCACACTGCTGGGAGTCTCGCTTTGGAAGAGGCAGTGACAAAGGGAAAATGTTCCAGAGAGAGTCACTGGGAAACTGAGGCTGCTCAAAAGAAAATCTTATGAGGCAGAACTGAAGGAACCAGACGTGTTTAGCCTGGAGAAATGAAAACCGAGCTCCCTACAAACCACACCAAAGCCTGTAGAATTAGCCTCTCTCTGGATCACCTCAGAGAGCAGAATCAAGATCAATGGCCAGAAATCCTGGCAAGGCCAGTTTTTGAAGAGAACAGACATAAAGGAAAACATTACAATATCTACAGCCAGCCACAAGCCAAACAAAAGGGCTGTCTGGGGAAAGAGGGAGCTTTTCATCTTGGGGCTGCTCAAGCAGAGTGTGGATGGCTTTTTGACAAGGATATGGTTGGATGGGATCAAGCATCAGATAGAGGATTTAAGGTCCCTTCCAAACCCACATTCTATGTTCACCAAACACATGTCAAACTAAAGGCCTGCTGCCTCTTATCCTTGTTCCTCCCTGTCCCTGGCTAAGTGGACTGTTAGGATCTAGGATTTTATATAACGGACTGGCAACTCACCAGCAATTTGCATGGCCCACATGTGGCATTGTTTCCAAAGCCTGCACCCCAATTTAAGACACTGCAACATGACAACCACCCACTAAACTTTAGGGCTGTTACATGGGGCTTGCACCTGGCTCCATTACCATTTTCCTCTTACCCTTTTGAACACACTCTCTGGTTTTTTCCTAGAACAGGAAAGTTGCAATAACTGTCAATTCAAGATCAATGCCAATACTATCACAGTAACTCAATTTCTGCACTTCACAAAGCCAAGCCAGGTGACTTAATTTGAGAGGCATGTTGGAAGAACTGTAGGTCTAACTGACCCCTGTGGTTTCGCTGGTTCCCACTAGCTTGGGCTGCTCCCCAAAAGTCAATGCCAGCAGGTCAGCAGACAGCAGGCTCTGGGTCCACTTACTGTAAAATAAAACATTTCTGTTTCCTGCTGGTTGGCTCTCCTCTTGGCAATGTTGATCTTGCTCATGTAGGTCTCAGAGGCAGCCGACTTCACAGACTCCGTAGACCGACTGTGTTGGAAGGCATCGGAGACATCAAAGTCTTCCACAGTCAGCATGTCCTGTAAGGTCTGCATGGTGGCATCCAGGGTTTTCCTCACCTGGGAAAACAGGTCAACAAAAACCCTTTAGCCTCAGAATGCCGTTGACACCTCAGAGTCCTTTTCCCACCCATTACTTTATTTCTCCCACACAGAGCCTCTAGGAGGCAGGCGGGGCAAGATAGTCATTCCCATCACACTGATGTGCAAACTCGGGCCAGTTAGCTGGCTGGGGTGAGGTTGCCCCATCTGAAGTTGTTTCATTGAATTGCTTCGTCCAGAGAGAACCTGGGAGAATAATCTGATGAGCAAGGAACTCAGGTTCCTAGGTGTGTTTCTCTTTACCTGGCTTTCTATAGTCCCAAACCAGCTCCTCATAGCCCCTGGGGAGGGACAACACTAGAAATACTCTTGGTTCTCTCCAGGGAGGGGACGAAGTCTGGGTTAAGTAGAGTGACCATCCTCAATGAATGAACTCTCCAGCAATCTGCCACCTGAGTCCTGCCAAAAGCCTGACAGAAGAGAAAACCTCGAGGAAGACAGATGCTGAGACACCATGGCCTGGTCATTTCTCCAGGATTCCAACTTCTCCCTTGGGATTGAACGGGACCCCTAGGAGACCACACATGCAGGGCACACAAGTCCCCACCTCACAACATCCCTTCACTGGCTTGAGCTGTGTACCCTGATGGAGCGTCATTCCAGACACTGTTCCAGGGGAAACCGCACCTACATTCATTGTTATATTATTGTTGCTCAAAGTCTCTTTCTTGTCACTCAAGTCTCGACTTAATTGTCACCTCCTAGTGACTCAGGCACCACCCTGACTACAATTTTTAACTAAGTGCCTATCTCTAATACTTTGCATACTCATTCATTTATTGGTTTGTTTGCTTTTGTGTTTAGATTGTTATCTATCTTTTCTCATTAGAATATGAACTCCATGAGAGGAACTACTATGCTGTCTTGCTCACTCACTTTACTCATCACTTAGCACAATGTTTAGCACATAGTATGTGCTTAAGAAATACTTGAGTAAGTATTCACTAAATAAATACTTGTTGAATGAATAAATGAACGAATCAGTTCTTTCTAACATAGCCTGATAGAAGCTCAAGTTCAAAATCAAGAATGTCCATGACTATGGACAGTCTATACAGAGGAACACTTGCTTCATTCCTTCTGTGGCCCCAATTTCCAATTTAAATTCCATTAACATTATTATCCACATATTGTTCTATGTAAACAATTTTAAATGTTTCAGGGAAAGATGTAGAGCATGAATAAATAAAGAAAATAGTTTGTTAGGTTTGAAAAACAAATACATAATTTGTCTCCACATAACCTCCCCCCAAGAAGTGCTTTGATTTGTCATCATCCTGAAAGATGGCCTGTCTCACATCCGCCCAAGCTCTGTCCTTTGTGGAGACACAGAGTGAACCAGCCTCTCTGCCCAGGACAGACAGCTCTCTTGAGTTGTGAAGACAGGACTGTGGCTCCCCATTTCCAGCTGTGAATGCTTCTCAGTGATAAACCTGCCCACGATCCTGGGTGACACGTCCCACATCCTGGTGTCATCCAGTTGGTTGACATCCTCCCTGTATGGCTGGAATAGAAGGTTTCCCACCTGGCCTCATTTGTCCACAACAGAGTGGAACCACCACAGCTGGATTTCCATCTGTACGCTCCCAGTGGCAATCCTGTGTCACCAGCTGCACGGGAGGTATGCTGGCCATGGTAAGACAGAAGTTGCTTGGGACTCAGAACCCATGACATGTTTAGTGTGCCTGGGGTCATTTATTATCTAATTGTATAAATTAAAATATTTATTATTATTTCTGATGGTAAAAATGACATAAACTCATCACAGAAAATAGAGAAAAGCACAAAGAGGAAAACAGAAACCACAACCCAGACATAACCACTATTAACATTTTGAAGTACTTCCTTCCAGTCTTTTTTCTATGACTGTGCATACACACAGATACAAACACACATACTCTAGTTTACCCTAGTTATGATAATACTGAACATGCAGTTTTACTTTTTGTGTGTTTTTAACTTAGTATCTTGTGAGCATTCCCCCTTACCATTAAGGATTCTTGGTGTGCGTGGTTTTAATGGTTGTGTAATAGTCCATCTTACAAATGAACCCTAATTTCTTATGTGTTCTTTGGTGAGTGTGGACTCCTCAGGGCAAGCTAGGCCTTTGTAAGGAAATCCCTTATAGGGCAGAGGGGCTCACTCACCTCCTCATTCTCTATCTTGAGAGTGGCCAGTCTGGACTGCAGCTGGTGGTACCGCATGAGTAATTCTGTCTGGACAGGCTGCTGAGCGCTGACTTGGCACACCTGTAGAAACAATAGCCCCCACCTGTAGTTGTCCAGTGCCCCCACCACCTGTGTGGAGTTAGGGCCAGAGCTATCACAAATATCCCTATCAAAAGCTGGGGAAACAGGCTTGGAGACCTTAAATGACCTGCCAAAGGAACCATAGCTTATCCCTGGTAACACTAGATGGGAACAAGGGGCCACCCTCTCGAATTGCAAGGTTGGCCTCAGTGGTGGTCTTCTACATGGTGCATTCTTCAGGGTTTACTAAGAGCTCTGACCATCTTGTTAAGTGAGACTAGTTAGTTAATTTCCAGGCAGGAAGTTGTAGTAAGAAAGCAACTTCCCAAGAGAAGCCAATGGAAAGAACACTAAATGGGCAACAACCAGCTGGTGCTCCTATTCCCCGGCAGGAAGGTGCTTCAGAGAGGCAGAGAGGCAACTGTGAGGCGATCTCATCTCACGGAACTTCCTTCCCAGCAGGTTGATTGGGTGAGAGGTGGAGAAGGGGAAGAGTGAAGAGAAACACTGTTCTCCCTACATCCATTCCACCCAGGACCCTGTCACCACCTTTGGGCTGGGCTGCCTGGGGTGACTCAGCTGAGATCATAAGGGACAGTAGGACTCTGTTATCTACTAGTTATTTACCACTAACTAGGCAACCCAGACTTTGCAGGCACCAGTGGTAACCATGAGGTCAGAATTTTCAGGTCCAGATGATGGGCCAAAAGGGCTAGATGTGAGGGCAGAGAGATGGGGCAGGTGCTGCAGGAAGCCCTGCACAGGCCTCTTTTTTGCAAATGAAGAAAGTGGGTAGAACCATCTGAAGGGTCCAGCAAATGCCACTTGCTAAGGAGCCTCCTTGTCCCTTCCTGTCAAGAAAGTTCAGTGGATGGTCCAGCTGAGCCCCTACAGGATCCAGAGGCTGGTGGGGTCCTATACACTACTGGTCTGGGTCCCCTGAGCTCCCACGTGCCTGGTTGGGCTATCCAGGGTCCAGCAGAGGTAAGGCCTGCTTGAGTGTGGTTGGTTAGGTAATAATATGGGTGTAATATAGTTTTAATTTGAACATTTCACCTAAAATGTCATAAGGTGTGCTTGATTGTGATATTGTTGTTGCAGAATTACATGCTTATAATTTTGTAATAAAAGATTTTGTAATAAAAGAGGGGTGCTAGTTGTGATGGATCCTGTATCTAGGTGGACAGACAGAGGCCACTGGGAAAGTTCTGCACACATACCCCTGGGGTACAGGTAATAGAGACAGGGAGGCAGGGTGTGGTGGCTACCCTCCATCAGTCCCAAGCCTAGGGACTGTGCCCTAGACAGAGGGAGGAATGATACAGAAAAGCTCAAGGAACTGTTTGCATAAGGAATTTTGTGAAGCTTGGGTAACTAGTATGCTGCTTTGGGGCCAGTGACAAATGCCTTATCCCATGTTTCCCTCTCAGAATACAGCGAGGATCTGAGCAGCACAGGCACTGAGGGAAGTGCAGCCAGCGGTGTGCTTCCTGTGTTGGAGGACAGGCAGTGCCCTGGAGAGGCTCTGGCCAGAGTGGCTGTGATGAGGCCCAGCCTCCTGTGACCCAACGGGAGAATGTACGCAGATGTGGGACTCTCTTGGGGTCTTCTGGACATAAGTCGGGGGAGGGGGATTTGAAGGAGCACTAAGGTCCTGCAATTCTGCAGGTGGGGAACTTGAGCCATCAAGGTTAAGGTATTAGTGGTAAACTCCTTGGCTGGGGAAACCCTTGGACCAAGAATTTGACCCCAGGCCTTGAGATAAACACCTTGCATGTGGAACGAAACTAATGGTCCCCCTCCCACAGATGTTCTGGGAGCACATGGGAGAACAGACAGAAGTAGCCTCAAGCATGACTCCTTGGAGAGACGTACCTCATCCCCCATGTGGGGCTGGAACTCAAACTTCAGTGGAGGACAGAAGACTTGGTTGTACATGTCCATGACGGTGTGCTTGTCACTTCGGGAATCCAGGTTGTCCACCGCATTCTCGATGACATCCAGCCCCTCGTGGCGAGAGGTCTCCAGGTTGTACTCAGCAGAGAGGTAGGTCCGGAAGGTGCGGGCCAGGCTGGCATGAAAGCCCAAATCACAGCACTTGGAAACAAGCACACAACAGAAGCGTGCAGGTGAGGGCTGTGACATGAAGGTGGGGACCACAGCATTTCCTGTCCCATCATGATGACTTATAATTACTTCGTATCCCATAGTCAAAATCTTTCTTCCTGGGGGCCCTTGTGCATTTGGAATGCTACCACACAAATCACACCAACACCTTCAGGGGGAGCTGGGGATTGCCATTTGGGGAAAGCCGAACTTTCTCAGTTTCCCAAATTCACCACATTCTTATCTCTAGGCCTGCACACATGCGTTCCTCCTGCCCCACATACTCTTCCTCTCTCCTCCTGCCTAAAAGTCTTTCCTTCAGGTTTCAGTTTAGAGGTCACTTCCTCCAGGAAGTCTTCTTTGATGTTCTCCCCACTCAGAGTTTATGTCAGATGTGCCTTCTCTAGGGGTCCACATCTCCCTCCACCTCCCTCAGTGCAACACCTGCCACGTGGCATTGCAATTGCCTGTTAACAGGTCGGGGTTATGCAGAATAAGCTCCATGAGGGCAGACCCACTGGCTTTTGTCTACTGCAGCACTTCAAGACCTAGAGCTAGTAGCTGCTCAATAAAAATTTGGTAAATAAAAAACATTAAAGGACTGGAAAGAATGAAAAGGGAAGTTGTAAGAAAGAGGTGGGAGGATCTAGCCTCGGGCACTGCAAGGCACAGGCAGGGCCCAGCAGATCCCTCTCCTGGGATGGTGATCATGGGTCCCTCCTGCAGCCCTCCTGACAGGATACACCAGGGCCAGAGGAAAAGGATCCATTCAGCACTACGGAGTCTTTACTGAGCATCTACTGGACCAAATCCACATCAGCTAGGTGGGGGAAGACATGAGAAGCAGTCCCAGTTCCAACATAGATGACAGAGGCTCTCCCTGATGACACCGCTCACAATGTTCCTTCTCCAAACACAGCTGTCCCTCCAGCCTGTCCTATGCAGCTGGCACTCGGGAGTCAGTGTGCCATTCTCCTTTTGCTTAAACTGCCTGATCTCTCCGATGATAACATCCCAAGTAAAGCTGACCTGTGTACAGTGGGCCTTTGAACAACTCAAGTTTAAACTGTGCCAGTCCACTTATATGTGGGTTTTTTTTCAATAAAATTTTTGCAGCTGGCTCCCTGTATCCCAGCTTTCACATCCTCAGATTACACCAACTGTAGACCGAAGACAGTATTTTTGATCCAGGGCTGGGAACCTGTGTAGGCAGGGGGCCAACTACATGCATTGTCCCACACCATTTTATATCAGGGAATGGACCATCTGCAGTTAGCGAGGGACAACTGTGGTTAAGGGTTGAGATTAAAAGTTATATGCAGATTTTCCACTGAAGGGGGAGAACTGGCACCCTTAACCCCCACAATATTCAAGGACCAGCTGTAATTCTGTGTCACTGACTATTTTCTTTCCTGTGTATGTGACTGACTGACAGACTAGACCTGGGGGCACTGAACACGTCTGTACTGCTCTGGGGAGTCCCTAGGGCGTGAACTGTGGACAGTCGTTCCTGCACCCCAAACCCAGCCAAAGGGGCTGGTGTAGAGGAGGGTACTTGGGAGTTGCACTCTGAGTATGTGACTGCCTGACCCAATGGTGTAGGATCCACCACAGGCCCTCTCCCACCCAGGGAAGAAGAAACTCATCTCCCAGGCCCCACATGCTCGGGGCCCTTCCCCTCCACCCTGGAACCTCAGCTAAGGACAGGGGCCAGCCCAGGTGAGGGCCCTTTCAGTCCCAGACCCCAGGTGCTCACGTCGATGAGGTCGGAGACGTCATGGATGTAGTACTTGCTTATGGCTGCGTTGGTGGCAGCCAGATTCAGCAAGTAGTCATTTCGGGCCTTCGTGCACTTCAGCTTGTTCTCACAATACTTTGCCTGCCTCTGGAGGAAAGAAAGAGTGGATGTGAGAGCTGAGCCATTGATGGAAGGGATTTGGGGCTTTGGGGATTCATTGCAGGTAACTCAATCGGCCGCACCACCCCTCTAGAATACCTTACTCCATGTGCTAGGTGAGTAAGATTTGGGCCCTGTATTCAAAAAGCTCACCGAGCCCTGGCCGGGTGGCTCAGGGGGTTGGAGTGCCATCCTGTGCACCAAAAGGTTGCAGGTTTGATCCCTGGTCAGGGCGAGTCCAGGAGGCAACCGATCGATTTCTCTCTCTCCCCCCACCCCCTTTCTTCTCTCTCTAAAATCAAGAAACACATCCTAGGGTGACAAGTTTTTTTTTTTAATTTGCATACAATTATTCTTTTTTAAGATTTTATTACTTTAGTGTTGTTCAATTACTGGTGACAATTTTTTTAAAAAAGCTCTTCTTACATTGCCCGCATGTATCGACAGCACTATTCATTAAGTAGCAGCTTGTTACCAGCCTCTACCAGAGCTGAGTCAGTGAGACCTCCTGCGACCCCTACTCAACAGCCCTCCGTGGCTACCCAGACTGTGACAATGGCCTCGGTGACCTCTCAAGCCCCTTTTCCTCCATGTTCTCCCTCATCGCCAGCCTCCTCTGGCCATCCTTTAAGAGGTCAAGTTCATTCCTGCCTCTAGGCCTTTAGAATAACTGTTCCCCCTGCCTGGCAGGCCATCCTTCCAAGTCTCTATGTGGCTGGTCCTTCAAGTCATTCAGGTCCTTACCCAAGGTGACACAGTCAGGTGGGACTCTGATGGCAGCCTTGCCCAAAATGTGTTGCCCGAGTCTCCACTATCCTTCCCTCCACTCTCTATCCCCTTGCCCTGTTCTATTTTTTCACTTATTTAATCTTCATTCAGTTTTTAGTGATTTTCATTTTTATTTAATTTTATAAGGCTTTATTTTGTAGAGCAGTCTTAGGTGTATGGCAAAACCTAGAGGCAGGTACAGAGACACACAGAGTAGGCGCCTATGCCTCTGCCCCCACACTTGCACAGCCTCCCCATCATCTCCATCCCCCACCAGAGTGGTACACTCACTAATAATTATCAACCATGGCTCAGTGTACCTTAGCGTTCACTCTTGGTGTCGCACGTTCTGTGGGTTTAGACACCATCCTGGTATCACACAGAGTGCTCTCTCTGCCCTCAACACCTGCTGTGCTCTGCCCTTTGATTCCTCCCTCCCTCCAGTCCCTGGCGACCTCTCATCTTTTCACCGTCTCCATAGTTTTGCCTTTTCTAGAACGTCATACAGCCTTACAGCTATGAACATCATATAGCATGTAGCCTTTTCAAATTGGCCTCTTTCACTTCATCACATGCATTTTAAGGTAACGCCATGTCTTTTCATGGCTTACTACCTCATTTCTTTTTGGATTTTAAATATTTAATGAATACTCCATTGTCTGGATTTGCCATTCACCTACTGAAGGACATCTTGATTGCTCTATTTTTCTTCAAAAGCACTTTTTCCCCCCCAAAATTATATTTTTACTTCTTTGTGTACTTGCTCAATTTAAGTGGCCCCACCAGAAAGTAGGCTCTGTGAAGTCAGGGACGTGATCTGCCTTGTTTGTCACTGCACCTGCAGCACCCTGAACAATCCCTGGACTGTCCAGATACGAGTGGTGGGAGAGGCAGAGTGGGTGGCCTGAGGGGCCAGTCTTGGCTAGGAGCTGGAATGCCTCCCTGGGAAGCTGCTTCTGTTGTGGGTCAGCTAGGCAGGAGAGGTACAGAGTACATGGGTTGGAGAGCTGTGCCCTCACCCTTTCAGACTAATGAGTCCCACCATTGAGTAAAAAAACAGCTCTCCTTAAAGAAACAGGGTTTCCTCCTTCACCTAGACACTATTAAACCTTCCTTATTCCAGACTGAGTCCTCCTAGCTTTTTAGTAGAGGTGTCTTCAGAGATCTTCTCGAACCTTTCTCCAGGGTTTACTTATTCTGGGAAATTCCAGAAACAGACGTCTGGAAGTAACACCCTGCACCAGCCATGTACCCAACCCCCCACAGAGGCTTTTGATACTCCTGACCAATTTGCAGGGGGCCACTCTGACCCCGAGACCATTTCCAGCCCTTCATAGACTCATACAATTGTATACCTGGGAAGGATATTATAGGTATCTTAGTTTAATTCGTCCATTTTATAGGTGAAGAAATGAGAACCGAGGGGAGAAGCAGTTTCTCCAAGAGCCAAATGGCTAATTAGCGTACAACCCCGAACAAAAACTTAGTCTCCAGGCTCCCAGACAGTATTCTCTCTACCCCTTTGTATATACCCACGTTGTAGTTCTTTAATTCCCTGATCATCTTTTTTTTTTTTATTCACAGAGTCATACAACCACCACCACTGTCTAAATTTAGAATATTTTCATCACCCCAAAAGAAACCCTGCACCCATTAGCAGTCACTCCCTAATCTCCTCTGCCCCAACCCCTGGCAAACACTAGTCTACTTTCTGTTTCTATGAATTTGTCTATTCTGGACATTTCACATAAATAGAATTCTACAATAGGTGGCCTTTTGTGACGGGCCTCTTTCACTTAGTGTGCTGATTTCAAAATTCCTCTATGTCGTACATGAAATCAGTGCTCATTCCTTTTTATGACTAAATAACATTCCATTGCGTGGATAGGCCACGTGTTATTCGTCTGTTCATCAGTGGCAAACATTTGGGTTGATTCCACTTTTGGGCTATTATAAATAACCCTTCTATGAACATTCATGTGCCAGTTTTTATATAGATATCCGAGGTCTGTCTGGAAAAAGTTCAGCCACTGTTAATATAATGAGAACAGTTTGTGCAACATCAATGTAACCTGGCAGCCAAGGAGAGTGGACTGGAATGCACATGCGTGAACAATGATGACCCCACTGTACTAGTCAGTGGGGGCGGTAGATGCTATTGAGTGAGCATGTGTGTACTGTGTGGCCATTGCATTCAAAGTGACTGAGAAAGTAGAGCAACGAATCTGCATCAAATTTTGCATCAAGCTTGAACATTCCTCCGTGGAAACTATTCAGATAATTCAGAAGGTTGTACCTATGGGCAACTGGTGACTGGCAGCTTCATCACAACAACACACCCACTCATGCATCACATCTCGTGCAGAGTTTTTTGGTGAAACATCAAATCACCCAGGTGACTCAGCCCCCCTATAGCCCAGATGTGGTGCCCTGTGACTTCTGCCTTTTCTCAAAACTAAAATCATCTTTAAAAGGGAAGAGGTTTCAGACTGTCAATAAGATTCAGGAAAACACAATGGGGCAGCTGATGGTGATTGGAAGAACTGTGTGAGGTCCCAAGGTGCCTACTTTGAAGGGGACTGAGGCGTCATTGTCCTATGTACAATGTTTCTTGTATCTTCTTCAATAAACGTCTCTATTTTTCATATTATATGGCTGGATACCTTCTGGACAGACCTCATATGTTTAAATTTCCCTTGAGTAGACACCTAGGAGTGGAATTGTTGAATCATATGGTAACTTAGTCTACATTTAACATTTGGAGGTATTGCCAAAGTATTCTCCAAAGTGGCTGAGTCATGTTATATTGCCCCCAGCAGTGTGCGAAGGTTCCACTTTCTCAAAATCCTCATCTATATTTGTCACTGTCTGCCTTTTTTATTTTAGCCATCCTAATGAGTATCATGTGGTGCCTCCCTGTGGTTCTGATTTCCACTTCCTAATGACTAATGGTGCTGAGCATCTTTTCATGTGCTTATTGGCCACTCGTACATGTTCTTTAGAGAAATGTCTATTCAAATCCTTTGTCCATTTTTTTAATCGAGTCTCTTCCTGATTATTGTAGAGCCTATTTTTCTTTGCATTTGGCAATTACCCTGCAATCTTATTTTATTTGCTTCTGGTTACTTTTCCAGCTTACCCAGGTTCTGTTGGGTCTTGTTCTCACTCAATCTCCTACAATTTTTAAAAGCTGTAGGATCATATCATCATAGGATTCATCTCACTGAAGCCCAAATAAATATCCAGTACAATGTTTGACACATAGAAAGAGCTCAGGAAATGTTTGCTGATTCCATAGAATGAATGGATGGATGGATGAATAAATGAATGAATGGAGAGACTTCAACAAGAAATCAGAGCATTTTAAGAAGAAATGAACCTTAGAAGTCACCTAGCCTAGGATGACAGAAAAGCAACCTGCGCACTGCCCCCCTAAATTCTGGCCATGGCAGATTTTACTCGATCCTAGTACTGTTTTTAGCTGAAGTCTGGAGAGGGCTCACGATCCACCACAAAGCTCTGGGCAGCCACTTCCAACGGATCAGAGCTGACATGGATGGGAGATTTATTTGCCATCACTATCAGATTTTAAAACTAAAGTTCAGAGAGGTGTTATAAATGTGACATTTTCAAACTCAGTCTATCTGCCTCCAAAACCAGGATTCGCTTCACCATGTCCTACTAAAGCACCTGCCAGCCCTGATACCCAGTGATTCTAACTCACATGTCTTTGCCTTGGCAATGGCAACTTCAGAATGGTTCTTTATCAAGTTCCCAGGTGCTGGTTGGTAGCCTAGTGCTGTCCCCTCTTGTTGGGACACACTCAGTCCCAGCTGGCCCCCAGCCACCTACTTGACCCCCAGGGTAAGCTCTCGCCACCACTAATGCCCGGTGACTCCTGCCCATTGGAGAATGCGCTCAAGGGGCGTGAGTCTTGTCACAGTTCAGCTCTCTTGTCAGCTGAGCACCTCTCCCTGCCTGCTGACCCTGGCAAAAGGATCAGATGTGGGCAGCATTATTCTACCCTCACAACCTCCCTGGGTGCAGAGGGGTAGGCCGAGGCTGTCGGGGACCTGGCCCTCCCCTTCCTGTTCCAGGGCCCTCACTCGCCTTCTCCTTCATCTTCTCAATCTTCTTCACAGAGCTGCGGCGCTGGGGCCGGTCCTCGTGCCGGAGCAGGTTCATGCTGAGCTCTCCGGCCTTGTTGAACTGCTTCTCCTCCTGCTTCTCAGCCTCCTTCAGCTTGCTCTCCGCACTGATGCTCTCTGCGTGGTACATGTGGTAGGTTTTCATGACCTGAGGACACATGAGTGGGGGACTCAGCAGGCTGCGAGGGCCCAGCCTGGGCCCCCGAAGCGCTGTGCTGCAGTTTGCTCAGCCCTCCCTCTTCCCATGACACACTCTGAGCTCCTGCAGCTTCTTTGCTTCCACACAAACTCTCTGAGGACTAGAAATGACGACCATCAGTAGCAGCTTCATCATCATCACCACCATCATTAAGTCCTTACTAAGTGCCAGGAATGAACAAATAAAAGTTTTAAAGGGCAAACATAGTCCCTAAGCATTTGAGGTCTCAGAGGTGATAAGGCAAAGCTGCCTCTTCCACAGTTGCCCTCTCTAACCTGCCCCCTCCTGTGGGATCATCGGGAAAGCCTCTCCTCCAATACTCACATTTTGGGAGCTCCCATGGGAATATCCTTCTCACTCACATACAAATTCTTTTCTCTGCTGTTTCCTTAAGTAAAATTGGTCTACAAATGGCTCTATCCCCAAAAAGAGTACCACTGGGTAACTGAATACACATTCTATGCTCTCTGAACTAAAGTCATCCTTGACTGTAAAATGACTGTAAAGCATATTGTACTCCACTATTCTGCATCCATAATAAAAGTTGTATATTGTTATAGCAAGGGAATTTTTGAGTGAGAAGAAATCCTGGATGTCATCTAATCTGACCACCGAATTTTATAAATAGGGAAACTGAGGCCCAGAAGAGCCAAGTGGCCTCTCTAAGATCCTATGGTGTTATCAGCAGTCTCCAGACTTGACATCCTTGTGGCCAACCCCGCAATCAGAAGCACCGAAAAGATCCCTCGTGCTTCTCTGCTGCCGATCCCCACCCCGACCCCAGACCTAGGCATTCACCGATTTGCATTCTGTCACTGCAGAACTTCATGTATATGGATCCATAGAATATGGACTCTTTTGAGTCTGCCCTCTTTCACTCAGCATAGTTTTCTGAGACTCTCCCGTGTTTTGCAGGTATCAGAAGTCCTTTTTCATCGCATAGTAGTATTCCATTTATGACTATATCCCAATTTGTTTATCTATTCACATGTTGATAGTTATATGGATTGCTCACAGTTTTGTAAAGCACTATGAATATTCATGTACAATTCTTTGCATGAATGTACGTTTTCATTTCTCTTAGGTAAATACCTAGGAGTGGAGTAGAGAGTCATATGGTAAGTGTATATTTAGCCAAGTTAGAAACCTGGTCTCTGACTTTTAATCCACCATTATTCTACCATATAATACTGTTTTCTTAATTTATTACAATTTTCTCAGCAGTTGAATACTCTTGGTAGCCTTAGAGCAATATCCTGATTCCTGGTCCCCAACTAAAAGTACATTTTTCCTTTGCAATATCAAATTCATGATCAACTTGCTATGTTAAAAAACACAACAAATCCCAGAATCCATGGTTCCTGAGCCTTGTTATCCTCTTCTCCTGTTGTTTGGGTGATTACAGCAGCTAATGGAGCAGCGGCTTCCACCTGGGGGTGGGGTGCGCCTGCCTCATCCGGCCCTTTAAAGTCGGGGAACCTCGAATGAAATCCTGGCCAACACTATAACCTTAGTCACTCTCATTTAAAGTCTTATGAAGTAAGTTTATTAGAACAAGGATTTCTTTTGTGACTCTTATCGTTAAATCACAGCATTGATCTGTGGTTCAGAAAGTTCCCTTGGCCAGAGGTCAGGAGTCAACAGAGGCAACATCTGTTGCAGAGCATGGTGGGTAAGAGTATGGACTCTAGGCCCAAACGCTGCCACTTACAAGCTGTGTGACCCCGGGCAAGTGATAACCCTCTGACCTCTCCTTCTTCATCTGTAAAATGAGGATAATGGCACCTACCTCATAGGTTTGCTGTGAGGACTTAATGAGCTAATTTTTGTAAAGTTCTGAGAACAATGCCTGCCACACAGCAAGAGCCATGGTACCATTATCATCGCCGTCATCATCACCCTCCTGTTTGGGCTGAGGGTTTGAGAACCTTGAACCCACTTGACTGCAAAAAAATATGTCTGCAAACTGTAGAGAACATCAACTATTGTGAAAAAGTCATTGTATGCCATGTTTCTCCCTCCTTCTTTCAACCTGAAAACCTCCTAAAATTTCAAAACAATAAATGAATAAAAAATGGTATCAATTTTTCTTTGTGGGTCTTGGTGAAAAGACTTCTCCTTGGCATTCCACCCAATATTTTGCATATTTGCAGTTGCCCTAAAATTCTTGCTAATTTCATCCACTGGTTATAGCAGTTACACTGAGCATATTTCCAAACTCCAGGGACCAGAAAGCATGCTGGACCCATGCGTTTTCGACATCTGGTGGCCAAAAGGGAGGACTGCAGGCTTATGGAGAACCAAAGCGGCTGCATATTTTCAACCACCTCCTTTATGCCATGGCTCCAGGAACATGATGCGGCTAAGACCTGGAAATGCCTGCTCAGGTCTGCCTCCAGGGCTCCTGCCTTTCCCCTTCTGGAAGCTTTTCTCTGTATATCCCTCCACATTCACAGGCTCCACCGGTCCCTTTTCTTCTCCACCATGATGCAGGTGAAATTCATTTCTGGACTCCACCCTTTCTGGGTTCTACCATTTGTGCTGCATCCAGTTTTTCTACTTCAGCCATGGAGGTCTGCTTGTCTCACCACTAAATCTATCATCTGCGTTAGGTAGTTAGAGGAAGAGAGAGCTTTCTATTCGCAGCTAGGCCTTCCTGTCCAATCATCCACACATGCCTCCCTCCACTCACTCAAGGCCCTCATCCCAGCAGGGTGCCCTCACATTTTCCTTTGCCCGGTTTTCTACTCTTCTTGAACCACAGAGCACTCCTCCTGCTCTCCAACAAGCCACAACTTCCCAGAGCAGTCTCCGAACGGCATTCCAAAACCCCGTGTTTGGAGAACACAGTCCTGACAACGCTGGGGCCACAGGGTCTGTGATTCAACTGGCAATTCCTGATCCCAAGAATATCGGTGAGCTGAATCGCCCAGGGTGACTTATGTCCAACAGCTGCCACGAAACAATTTATTTGGGGACCTCTCTGAAATGAGCCTAACTAACTACTTATACCTAGAATCCTCTAGATAAATAAATTTATTTTGTTTGATTAACTAAAACATAGGAGTCAGAATGAAAGGTCCTTAGTTCAATAGCCTAGAACAGTCTGCTCAATATTGCCAGTCCAGGATAGGTTAAATAACATTTAAACTTATCTATTACTTCAGGGTTTGCAAATCTCTTTTTATTATTCCCAAGGAGAATTTCAGTTAGTCCTTGTCCCAATCCTGGGAGGCAATGTGATAGCAATGACAACAACAGCAGCAGCTAACATTTACAGAGCATGCACTACCTGCCAGGTCTTTACATACAGTAACTCATTTATTTCTCACACACACACACACACACACACACACACACACACAATCCTAGGAGGCCCTGGCCAATGTGGCTCAGCTGGTATGGTGGTGCCAGACACTGAAAGACTGAGGGTTCAATTCCCCATCAGGGCACACACCTACATTGTGAGTTCAATCCCTGGTCAGGGAGCATATGAGAGGCAGTTAATCGATATTTCTCTCTCTCCCTTCCTCTCTCTCTCAAATCAAATAACACATTTTTTAAAAGACCCTATGAGGTGGATACCATGTGATCCCTGCTTTAAACATGAGGAAACCACAAAACAGGGATGAAAGGATCCTCTACCCCACAGGGACCCAGGAGACCTGGCTTTGAGACCCAACACTCCCGCCACTTGCGAGGTGTCCATGGCAGAGGCTAGCGCTCTCTGTGCTGCCTGGTGGAGACCGCATGGGAGGCAGATAGGAAGGTGCACCATAAATTGCTGTAGAGCGACTGGCTGACAGCACTGGTGGGCCGGGAAGGGAGCAGAGATGGATGCAGGAGTTTAGCTGAGGTCCAGTCTAAAACCCAGGATTGCTGAAGGGCCCCTCAGAGGCACCCACCCGGCTTCATGCCAGATGGGGGTACCCTTTCCAGCCCTCCAGACCCTATCAGGAAGGTCCCTCAGAACAAATCTAGCACTGCATAGAGACACAGAAGTTGAGACCACTGTTCTTGGACCCAGACTAGTTTCACAGGTGCTCGGAAGGCCCTCCAGAAATCTTGGTGTATTAACCCAGCGCCGAAGGAAACTTAAGACCCAGACAGAGCACATGTGTTGTCCAAAGTCACACAGCAAGTCAGACAGCCGGGCCTCAGCTGCGGGCATGGTCTCTTCCGGTGACCACGCTGCCTTCCGCGGTGCGCACTTTTGCCTTTACATTTTCCCAAATCCTCAGCTCTCGAGAACAGGAAAGCATTATCTGCACAGCCCTTCAGAAGCCTTTAAACGCAAAATAAGATAAAGGCAATCTGGAAGTTGACGACATCCAGAAAAGGACATGCTGGGGCAGGATAAAGATCAGTTGTTAGAAAACAGGTTTTCAAAAATGTAGTCCATGTGCACTTTCTCTCCCCCAGGGCTGGCCGTCCCTGGGCCATTCAAGAGTGGTAAGTGGGTGAGACCGAGGGCGGGCCATAGACAACCCTTAAGGAAAAAAGAAGTCCACAAAGTTCAGTCCAATCACCCACACTGGGCGGCCTCCACATTCTCCCTAGAACTAATGGACACTCTCCTATTTATTCATTTTGTATGTTTATAAACAGTCTCATCACAACTAGAGTTAAAGTCCACAAGGGCCAGGGCCTTGTTCATGATCACATTCCTTGTATTAAATTGGAGGTTTGTACCCAGTAAGTATCAATATGCATTTGCATGAATGAATAAATAGATAGGTAGACGGATGGAAGGGACAGAGGGAGGGAAGAAGGGAGAATAAAATAGGGGAAGTACAATTCCACTGCCTTCAATCTAGTAAATATAGTTGGGTTGGGGCACAGCTATGCCCTCAATTACCACATTTGTATTGAACAGGTTATTATGTGCTAGGTGCTATGCCAGGAAATACCTCAATGTGGAAGACAGATAGGGGTTCTGCCCTCACAGAGTACACCCTCTAGTAGGGACACAATTGTCCAGGCGAGTATCACGTGGTGTGGTAAGTGCTGGGATGAAGGAAGTACAGGGCACAAAGAAAGGCTTCCTGGAGGAAGTGACATCTTGAAGAAGGGTAGCAGTTAGCTGGGTGAACAGAGCATGGAGTGGGGGTGAGGGGTGGTATACTCCAGACAAAGGGAGCATGTGGAATATGAAGCCCAGAAGGAGCAGGAGCCAAACACGTTTGAGGAGCAGGGGTTTGTTTGTTAGCCAGTGTGGAGCTGCTTCCTCATTCTCCCCCATCTACTCCTCAGTGGGCATCTGTTGTTTTTCTCTGCCTAGGATCATCTAGTTCTTCTTCTAGAACAGCTTCCTGGTTTTCTTTGAGGAAGTCCCCCAAATTCCCCTCCTCATTCTCAGTCCATGTAGTTGATGGGAAACTGACACCAGTCTCCAATCCTGAGGGGTGGGTGTGAGATCCAGGACTGGCCGATTAGTAACATTATGTTAATCTGGCCACAGGGACTGGATCTCAGGAGTCCAGCCAGGCCAAATAGAGACAGCCCTGGGTTTGGCTGGAAACCCTGGGAACGGCATGTTCTCCTTCCATTAGGGGGCGCTAAGCGGCTAGGAAGTGAGCGCAGCAGTGGGGCGGAGCGGGGTGGGGAGATCGTCTTTGTGACCACCTGGGAGCAGTCTGCCTGATTGTGGAAGCAGCACAGAGGAAAACGAAACCAAAAGAGGGAGAGAGGCTGACTTCTAGAGTGGATGGGTAGGTGGGAGGACAGACAGATGGAAAGAAGGCAGGCGGAAATGAAGAAGGGAGGAAAAGTGAGAGAGACAATAAAATAAAAGAGAGGAGGTGCTGTTCTATTGCCTTTGATCTGGTATTTTGGAGGTGCCGCCTGCCGCAGAAGAGTGAGAGCACTGGAGTGCCCACAGCACCCCCTCCCCAGGTCATTTGTTGACTGCACACTGAGTCTTCGGTAGTTGCCCAGAAATTCATTTAAATTCAAGCATGCGGAGCTGCCTGCTGTGGACCCAGAGCTGCAAGAGGCACAGCAGCAGGCTGCGAACATTTCAAGAGATGGTCTTTGAAGTGTCGGGCACATCCCTGGTGTTCCCAGGGTGCTCACTGAAGCAGAGAAGAGAGGGAGAGATACATGAATAAAAGAAGGAAACTGGTTTTGCCCACAAGGAGTTTAGAATCTGGGCGGGGAGACAAGAGTCAAGCGTGTGAAGGGACGATACAGCAGCCCAAGACAGAGCATCGTATGTGCTGGATATGGAGCCTGGGAGAGAGGGTGTCTAGACCATGAGCCTGTGGGGGCTGTAGCCAGAGATCAATGTACATTTGTTGAGTGAAGAAATGAGAGGGGAGTGTGTGCATGTATGAGCGATTAATTAAGAGTTCAGAAAAGTGATGTCTCCAGGTGAGCTTCTGTGATCAAGGGTGAGTTTTGAGCTCGGCACTTTGGATGGGCAGGAAGTTAAGAAGCAGAGGGGAAGAGAGGAAGAGAAAGAGAATTCTCAACAAGAGAGGTAATGTAGAATCCCAGCAGAGCAAACTGATCATAGACAAATGTGGTTTGAAGCCCCGCTGCACCACCCACCAGGTAAGTGCCTGCGCGATAACCAGGGTTCCCCACTCACTCACCTTCTTGGATTCTAACACTCATCCCAAGTCCAGTTAGATTTTGCCTCCAAGCAAATAGCAAGGTCAGTTCTTGGCCAAACTGTGGTGTTCTGAAATTATTTCCTGGAGACAGCAAGGCATGCTCACCCCCACCACCTCACGTGATCCTTGGTACAGCGCTGCATATTGCAGATGAGAATACTAACCACGCAGGAGCTACATGTGCACCTGAGATCCCACAGTCAGCAAGGAGCAGGCCTCGGCTCCAGCCTGTCCTGACTCCAAACCCACACCCCTTCCTCAGGAGCTTTTGTTTCCGTGATCCCACCACCTCAAGTTTGTGTCTTCTGCTTTGGTTGGTAACACATTCCCACGGTGGGAACTTTTGTAGAGTAAACATGCCCAGGGTCTCACCCCAGATGGACAGAATGAGAAGCTGGGGTTGCAAATCATTATATCCCACCATAATGACCCGCTGTCACTCGGGCACACGACACAGCAAAGAGGCCCAGGGTCCTCCCAGACCTCTGGTTAGCTGCCCTCCAGCCCTGGGCACTGAAGAAAGGGGGCCCCATCTCAATGGCAGCAGAGGCTTAGCAGGACTTACTGTGTAGAGCTCATTGGTGACCTTCAGGAGCTCCTCGTGCATCTGCAGGCCAATCTCCTTGCTCTGGAACATGAAAGAGCAGATGTCAGAGGGGAGAAGGTGCCTGGTTGCATTAAACTTCTTTTTCAATACAGCAAGGGCAGGAATGCTTAGGGTGGGGTCGGGTGGGGAGGGCTGCAGAAATCAACATAAATCTCATCGATCTAGACTTGAATTCCTAAACTTGTGTCCATGAAACAAAGTTTCCCCTGCCCGTAAAAGTTGGGGAACCTGCTTGGTGATTCAGAGACATCACCATATTAAAGATTCTGAGAAACCCCACAGCCAATCAACGTGTTCAGCTTTCTTTACTTCTGTGTGGCCTACGTTTATGTGACCAGGATATGTGTCCCTAGTTCAATACTCATTAACATCCCGTGAGAGTGGGGTTCCACAGAACACAGATTGAGAAATAACGATCTAGCATCTCAGTTCACGGTGAGCGGCACAGGCAAATAGCCCTCTGGACCACCGGCAGAAGACTGAGGTTCTTGCCTCTGCTGTGTCACCAACTGGCCACGTGGCCTTGAAGACTTAGTTAGCACACCTATTACAAAACCAAAGAAACACTCCTCAAAGTGTGCTCAGGGGGGCGCCACACCAAAAAAGGGGGCTGGGGCTTCTGTGACCAAATACCTTTGGGAAAAGCTAGTTAAACAAAGTGAGACAGGTTCTCTTCCTGCAGGACTCTGCAGAGGCTGTTCACACCTTGTGTGCATGGACTTTCTAAGGGTGGCTCGAGGGCAGGTCAGCGGCCCCGGGACTCAGTGGTAGCTGGGGAGGGCTCAGTACCAGGCTCCTGCTCCTCGCCCACGGCCTTTCTATCAGCTTCTGGGCCTGGAATTGCCAAGAAGCACTTGTCTGAAGGCAGCCCTTGTATGCACCAGATCTCGTAACAGACAGCAAAAGCTCTGGGACGGTTCCCAGAGCTCTGCTTAGACCTCACTCCAGCTTTGACGACTAAAGAAAGGGACCCAATCCAAAAGCACAGCAGTCTCAGCAGAACTTTCTGTGCGGAGCTCACAGGGAAACTTCAGTTCCATCCCACGCTTCTACAGGGCCGCTCGATGAGCCATTTAGCTACCCCCATTTCCTTCTATTCTCCCGATTCTCAGTCCCTGCCTCAGTTTCTCCCATGGCCCCTCCCCCTGACGTCTGCCCCGCTGATGACTCTCTGATACCCACAGCGGCTCAGTCTCAGTGCTCAGTCTCGCCCACATCTCTGACACCCAAGACCCAGTTTCTTCTGTATTTATTTTTATGATCTCACTTTCTTGAAGGCACCAAATGCGCATGGTGAAAGGAACCCTAACAGCCAGCAAGGTAAACATGAAGTCTCCTAGGCTCCGAGACTCCTGCCCAGAGTCAGCTGCTATTCAAAGTTTCTTCTGATACCTTCCAGAAACAGTATGTGCATGTATGTACAAGCATGCGTTTGGATAGCATATGTTCTTTTTGAAACACAAATGGGAGTGTTCTATGTATACCTTTGCATCTCGCTTTTTCTACCTGACACTATACCTGACAGGTTTGTCCTTCACAGCCCATGTAGTTCTTGCACCCTCCTTTTCTGACAGCTGCTTGGGGTTCTGTATACCAGATGCAGCTTACCTAATCAACCAGCTGCGCAGTGGTGGGCATGGAGGTTGTCTCCGGTCCCCTAACATTTCATACAACGGTGCGGTGACCGTCCGTGTACTCTCTCACTGTGCACAAGGGCAGAGGCCCCATCAGATAAATCCCTAGAAGCCTGCACTGGGGAGAGTCCTGCCTTCACAGTTCCCACCAGCCGTGCCTTCTCAGCCTCTGCCCTGCAGGCTCCCCACGCACCACTGACTGCACCTCCTGCTTTGTGGTGGCCAGCAGCCATGTCGTCATCTCCATCGCCCTGTCCATGGCTCTGCATTCAACCCTCCAGCTGAGTTCTTCCAAGGACATTGACCCCGCCCCAACCTGAGATGACAGACTCTGACCTGCATCGTCAGCCCAAGGGTAAGTGACTTCACTGGATGGAAGAGAAGGACTTGCACAGTTAATAGGAAGGTTTTAGCCTTTCTTTGAGCCCCAGCCGCTACCAGTAGACATCTTAGGGGCATAAAAGGAAGCGGCCTTGGGTGGTAGAACGAAAAAAAATCCTGGCTCCTTAATGACTTCCTGAGAAACTGGTTGAACTAAACCCAAAGCCTGCCTCCCAGTGAACTTCCACTTCTGCGGCTTTATTGGTTAAGCCACTTTAAGCTGGGGTTGTCACTTGCAGCCAAAAGCATCCTAAAAGATGGATTCCCCACCACCACCCCAGAACAAGCATGTCATCACTGCAGGACCCAGATTACTGAAGCTGCCCCTTAACCACATGTCCGACTCTTATCCCCGATTCTGCATGCCTGTGTCCATGTACCTTCCTAGAAATGTATTTCACTGGGTGCCTCTGAAGTTTCCTCAAAGCCTACAGGATCAAGATCCAGCTCTTCAGCTGGACTTTCAGGGCTCTGGGCAACCAGCACTGACTGGCCTGGTCAGACAGTAGACAGGGCTGTATTTCAGAGCCACAGAGACAGGAACTGGAGCTAGGGGTTCAAGCCATTTACCCTCTTGGCACATCTGCGACCCCATCTACAAAATAACACTTATTCCTGTCCTTCTTTGCACCCACAAAGGGAGTGGAATGATTGTGCTTGCTTACTTATTTATTCATTTGCCTTTTGTTTCCCCCACTTGAATATAAACCCATGAGAGGAAAACAACATCTCTTTGATGGTAGCTTCTCAGCTCCCCCAATTGCTAGGAGGGCTGGCAGCAGGCAATCCCCAGCCAAGAGCACCCTCCAGGGATAGCCTCAGAGGGCAAGGTGACATACCTCCCAAAGACTGACACTTCATCCAAAGATGGATATGTGTGGAGCACAGGGACCTTTCCTATCTCAACCTGGACAGCGCTGAAGCACTGCTCGGCCTGCAGAACAGCCCACCGGGCTGGCTGCGACTTCAGTAAGGTGTCATGGCTCCCACGCTTTCTCCCCACCCCTTCCCCAGGCGTGGATCCCAAGAATGATTCTTAATTATTCTGCTAGATGCTAAATTCAGCTGTCAGAGTTGGCTTCCCAGGGTACCCAGTCTGCTATATCTTGCTTCCCCTGCCCTCCCTGCAGTGCCAGAGCCTGTCACATAGTGGGTGCTCATATTCTGAATGAATCTATGAACAAATGAAGTGACAGTTCCTCTAAGCCTTAGTTTCCTTATCTGTAAAAGTGGGATGATGTCATGGGTGTCATGGAGTCCCTACGAGGATGAAAAGAGATAGCACATATGGCAGTACCTGGCATCAACGAAGAGCTTGGGAAATCATAGTACAGGCTGAATTGACATCCATTGATGCCAGGGACCAGGCTAAGAATTTGCCCAGAAAAGGAAATACAAGTTGACTTTTTTATTAAGTTGTCCCTTAAGGATCTCCCAGTTTGGCAGGATCAAGAGAAAAGAACCCAATAATTCTAAGGCAGGAGGTAGAAAGGGCCGCAAAAGAGTTAAAGATGAGGGGGTGTGGGATGAAGTGATGAAGAGATGCAGGGACTTCCACCAGGGCCACCTCAGCTCCAGGGAACGCACAGACACGGTGTTCCAGGGAGGGGCATAGCCTGAGCAAAGGCAGAGGCTGGGAGTAGGGAAAAGCTTGGTTTGAAAAGGAAGAAGTGCAGCAACAGAAGAGCAAAGGTCAAACGGAGGTGAAATGGAGGCGAGGCCAGGCCACACAGGCTTGTGGGGGGCAGGCTTCATTCAGAGTGGGATGGAGTCCCTGAAGGCTCTGGCACAGGCAATACGATGGCCAGAGCTCTGCTTCTTCAGGAAGACGAAGACGGGTTGTGTATGGAGGGTGGATTGGACGGGGAAAAGCTGCAGGTCTGGTTCTGGTTTCCTCAACGGCCCAGTAAGGCACCAGATGGAACCTGCCTGAGTCTGCTCACCTCCTTCTCAGCACCAAGCATGGGGCTGGCCACAGAGTGAGTGCTCAGCAAATAGTTACTAAACTGCAAAGACTCAAAGGAATTTTATTTTGTTATGGTTGGGGTTGGTTGGAAGGGAAATATTCTCAACTACAGTTCCAGAAACTACTGAATGAGGAGCCCAAACCAAACAATTCCACCAGAAACAGGAGGCCAAAACCCTGATAATCTCTAGCAGACCGTCACACCCAGCCCTTGGGGACCAAGTGGCAACATATTAGCACTCTTTGTTCGCATTTCTCACATGACTTTCATGCCTGCAGAGGTCAGGGGTGGCAGGCTGCTTCCTTCATGCACAGGAAGTGTGTGGACTGTACGAAATGATTACATTGGACCAAGGAGGGCTCAGCCATGGCAACTGTGGTTCTTTGAGGTTGAAATGGTGCAGCACTGTCTGCCCGGCCCAAATAAGTCTGTAAAATCAGGTGGCAGGTGGCCCCAGACCTCTCTCTTCTGCCCACAGCTAATGCTTCAGTGGGGATGGGGGCTGTCCTGGGCATTGTAAGATGTCTAGCATCACCCCTGGCCTCTAATCACACCCCAAGTCGTGACAACCAAAATTATCTCTGGACCTGGCCAAATGGCCCCTGGGGGACAAAATCGCCTTGGGTGAGAACCACTGCCCCAGACCAAGGGCCCAAAGTGGCAGCTTCTCTGGCCTGTGGACATATTTTATTTGGCCATTCAGTGTTTTCAGATAACCTGATTCTTTTCCCAGGTTTTATAAATCAGGAAATTCCCCTCACATGTGCAGCTTTTCAGCTTCTCCTGAAAAACCAGAAGATCCATACTGGGCCTCCACGTCCAGCATGGCGGCCCTTGTGGGTGGGCTGTGTGTGTTCTCCATAGTGCCCAGCATCTCCCTCTCCCTCTCCCTCCACTCGTCCACGTCACTCATCTGGCCTGTGAGGGCATTTGAGTTTATGACCCAGAAACCAGTAGGGTCTGGCAGGGGGTGGCCATCTGAATCCTCTGGCACTCGTTAAGGACATCCACTGCAGACCTGCCCATTCGGAACCTGTGAGAGTGCCTTTTTAACCAACGTCCTTCTTATGTCCCAGCTTTGAGAGCCACTGAAGAGTCCGCTTCCTGCGACCGAACCTCCAGGTTCCCCCACGGACCCCGACAGCACAGCCTGCGTAGAATCCCAGCACTCCCTGAACTCACTCTCCTCTTGCACCTCTGTGGCCAATGCCCCACCTCGCTTTGATTTGATTTACACAAGCGTTTACTGAAACCTACTAGATACCAGTTTCAACTAGGCAGCAAAGACACAAAGCTGAGTGAGACGCAGGCCCCAGTTCTATCGATCCCAGCTAGTATTTATGGAGTACTTTCCATTTGTTGAATACTGTCCAAAGTCACTTCCATATGTTACCTAATTTACACCTTTAAGGCAGGTCATAATATTATGACTACTTGACAGATGCAGCCAGAGCTCAAAAGGGTTGAGCAATTAGCCCCAGGTTGCACAGATAGGAAGTAGCAGAGCCAGGATTCAGCTCTTAGTTGGTCTGACTCCAAAGATGGCCCTTGAGATAACTTTCTATGATCTGCTTTCTCAGGGCCTCACATGCTATGTAGGCACACGGGTGAAATAAGCCCTTAAAATGCTGTGATAGAGATGAGTTCAGGCCACAAGGAAGGTATGAAGGAGGGCATGCCCGCCGGACACTACCTACCTGTCCAATTCACTTTCTCACCACCTGTGCAGAAATCTGCATCCTTGCCCCTTGCCCCCACTTCCAGGCACGTCTAGTTGTCCTTTCCTTGGTCCTTGTGGGCCCACCTGCCATGTTAGGAATTAATTAGCCATAATGGCCATCTCTGACTTCTCCCTTCCTCCTTCTGATGACAGGCCATGAGATATGATGGGACTGACCCTTGCTTGCCTGGTCATAGAAGATGGTCCATCGGGCCTGGGACCCAGTGTGACCAGAGTGCTCTGGCTCCTTGTGTCTAGTGATTGGGTCAGAGATGGAAACATAGTCCAGGCTAAGCCAATAAAAATCTTCTCTGGGAGCTTTCTAACAATGACATCCTAGATCATTTGTCCTCTGTAGACACTAAGCTAGAGTGTCAGGGGTCTTGGGCTGCCCATCAAAAGGGGAATCAGGACCTTGACAGCAGCATTAGAGTCCTAGATCCAGACATGCCAGATGAGATTTACCCTTGGACTCCTCCAGCTTACGGGATCTGGCAAATCTTCATTTTTGCTTATGTGAAAGAATATTGGTGTGATAAGTGCTTCTATCAGTGTAAAAATACCAAAACGACCATGGAGTGAGACAGCCTTCTGAAAACCCTCCACCAGGCACCAGCTTTCACACAGTTCCTGCAGAAGGACCAAGTTCCAACCACTTAGAGGGCGCATGAGCTCCTTAAAGGCTGGAGCCCGGGCTTCCCCGAGTGCAGATCACAGATTCTTGCCTACAGAAGGAGCTCTATGAATGCCCATGCACAAACCCCCACAGAGTGGTATTAAATGGGACCAGCTGACTAGATTTTTTTGACACAATGGTTCCTGAATTCAATAAATTTCTTCGCCATGAGAATCTTGCAATGTACTGCTTGATTTAGTTTTCAATACAGGGTTAAGCATGTTTTTAAGAGAAAACCCTCAAAACTATTATAATAGGTCCTAGGGCTTTATGAGCAGATTTGAAAAGTTTTATTAGATCATGTCTCTGTCTCCCCAAATGAACTTAGAAGTGGGTCATTCCCATGGCTAAAGTCACCCTTTACATCTAGAAAATAATACTGTCATAAAATGTGTTTTATTTGTTTTAATATTTTATTTATTTATTTTTTTAGAGAGAGGGGAAGGGGGGGGAGAAAGAGAGCAAAACATTGATTGGTTGCCTCTTGTACGTGCCCCAGTGGGACCGAACCCACAATGTAGGCATATGCCCTAACCTCACACTGAACTGACAAGCTTTCTCAGTTTGTGGGATGACACCCAACAAACCGAGCCACACCGGTCAGAGCCAAAGTGTTATATTTTAATGACAAGACTTCACGCCTCCAGACGAGACCATTTGAAACCATCCTTTAGAACACGTTAGTGCAGGAAGTAAGGCAGAGCCTTCCTCAACCCCCAGTGGCCCACGCAGGGCTCCCAGGCCTCTCTTCCATCTCACCAGATCCCCGCTGCAACAGGCCCGCCTCTCTTTCTCACTCTGCTTGGCCCGATATCCTCATGCGGGGTTACCTTTGGGACATCCCACAGTTCCCAGTTCTGGGGTTCCAAGCAAACAATGGGCAGCAAACAAACTAACAAAACTAAATAAAAACAAAAACTTCTGGCTCTTGCCGTTCTAAATCCCACCGCTTTTCCACACTCCAGCTTGTTTTCTCATCAAATAACAGAACTGGAGACCCACAGATGTTCCCTATTTAAGTATCTGGTGTATGTAAGCACTGGCCATCTCCCAAAGAGACTGTGTTTTCATTTCCAAAGCAAAGGCTTTAAAGGCGTGTCTCAGCGGAATGGGGCTTCTCCAGTCCGTCCTGGAAGGTCAGCTTATCCCCGAGCATGGCAGCTTGGACAGCTATGGCTGACTGTTTCTCCTGGCTGGTTCCTAGCTTGCCAATAACTGGGCTGCCTGCAGTTTGTCATGTCACCACTCCTTGCCTCCCAACATCATCCTTAGCTTATACTCTGCCCCACCTTCCATCTGGACCCTTGCTCCTCCCCTGTGCCCCCACAGTCTTCCTTCCCCTGCTCACCTCCCTTCTTTTCTACTCCTTCTCAAACTAATGTACATCTCCTGTTGCTGCAGCTCCAAATGCTGTCTTCTCCATGCTGTTTTTGCAAGAAGAGGGAATGTAGACGTGAGCCTTGAACTCTCTCCCCTGTTGCTGGGGCCGGGATACAAAGCCGCAAGGAAATAGGAAGGTCCCAGAACCTCTTCTCCGAAGTTGTTGGCGGTGGTGGGCCCCACTGGAGCCCAGCATGAGCTGAGGCAATAAGCCCAGCATCGTGCCTGCCACCCTCTTCCCCCCGTAATTACTCCCAGCATCTCTCTGGGATTCTGTTTGCACTGAAAGCCTTCATTTTCAGAAATGTGAAAAATAACAGGTCTGAGGAAGTGCAAAGATACCTTGGGGTGGCTATGAACAAGTAAACTGGTGTGGTCAGGCTAGATATTTCTGGATCTCTACTAATAATACTAAATATTAGGTAATAGGACTTACTGTTAATAATAATGCTTGATACTATTCCTAACAATAATACTTACCATAGCAGTTAATAACAACAATAGCTCTTGTTTCTTGATATCTTAGCATGAGCCAGGCACAATGATAACTGCTTTACAGATAGTACCTCGTGTGAGCCTGACATCTGCCCCTTCACGGGAGGCACTATCATTAACCCCACTTCAAAGATCAGGACACCAGGGCTCAGGGAGGGTCAGTAATTTGCCCAAGATCATAGGGCTAGTCCATGTGATTTTCTCAACCATTTCTCTCTGTTGCCTCCATCGGGAGAGGCAGCATTCTACCCACTTTTAGAATTTTTTTCCCAAACATTCCAAGATAATTATAAAACATAGATACTCCTCTGCCTTATCATAAAAAGCATACTGACATTTGCAAGGGTCTGCTTTGGATCTTCATAATTATCAAATAAGATAGAGTGCTCAGGGCCATTTTGCAGAATCTCCTGTAACCTATGACCAAATTCTGGCCCCTCCCCCTGGCCTCCAGGCCAAGGCAGAAAGAGATGGTGTGGATTTCTGGGCTGAGTTTCTTCTGAAGCAGGTCCTACTCAGGAGACTCTTGCTTGACTATGTCCCTGATGTCAGCCTGTGTGCTTTTTTATGTTTGTTTGTTTTGCCATGAATCCCTGACAGATCAGGAGGGAAAGTTTCAGAGGACCAGTGAGAGTCTGCATGTTCTGGGGAACACGACCAAGCTGTCTTCCTGAAAAACCAGTATCTATGGAAACCCCTGGCCACTCAGTTCTGAGCTCTTTTCTCCTCCCCTCTACATTATCTTCAAGGTGAATATGGGTGTTGTCTGGCTTATTTGTTGGATTAAAACATTCTTGATCACATTGGTGAATCACTGACCTGAGATATCTCTTTAAACTCCTTGTCATTTTCTAATCTGATCTTTAATTTCACTTGCAGTTTGTGAATAGGATGTAATGAGGATTGCACTGGCATTTCAAAAAGGTCTGTAGTCATGTATCTACCCCTCTCTTCACCACCTTTCCACCCACTCACCCATCTACTCATTTACTCATCCATCCATCCATCCGTCCATCCACCCACCTACCAATTCACTCAGTCAGCCACCATCCATCTATCCCTTCCTTCCTTTATATTCCCATATCGACCTCCCTGATCCAGGCTCCTACTATCTTCCACCACTGACCTGTATATTAGTGTATATATATTAATAACATGTAACTACCCATTCCCTTGTTAGAGAAAGCCCAGCATCTCTCTTTTCAAAGTCATCAGATACACCAAATTAATCATCCTTAAACTTGGCTCTGATCATGTCACTCTCTATTCAAGAACCCGCAATGTTCTCCAACGTCTAAAAAATTAAGCCCAGATTCTGATTCTGAGACCCAAGGGCCTCTTTGATCTGTCTTCACCCACCACGCCTTAATTTCAGTTCTTCAGTATTTAAATATCTAAGTATTAAATATCTCCAATATTTAAGCATGCAGAAAAGTCAAGGGAACAGTAACAAATACCCAAGAACATGATTCCCAAATTAGATAACTCTTAAGATCTTCCCATTTTTGCTTCAAAATTACTCTTAGAAAGCAAAATAGTTACAGCTGAAGTGTTCTGTGTCACCCTGCCTACTCCCTCATCCCTCAGTCACTATCCTGAAGCTGGCATGTATTCTTACATGGTATACATTTGGATAGCTCTATGTCAGACAGGCATCGGACAGTATGAACAATATGAACTACTAATTTATGTTTTAGCCCTGGCTGGTTGGCTCAGTGAATTGAGTGCCAGCCTGTGAACCAAAGGGTCGTTGGTTCGATTCCCAGTCAGGGCACATGCCTGGGTTGCGGGCCAGGTCCCCTAGTGCAGGGCATGCGAGAGGCAACCACACATTGATGCTTCTCTCCTCTCTTTCTCCTACCCTTCCCCTCTGTCTAAAAAATAAATAAATAAAACCTTTTTTAAAAAATGAAAAAAATTGTTTTATATTATATTAAAATATCATAGGATCTTTGTATTTTTTGCCCAACATTATCTTTCAAATTTTACCCACATTTATACATGTAGATCTAGTTCCATTGTATGACTATCCATAGCCTACTTAACTATTCCCTTCATGATGGACATTTAGGTGATTTCTCTTTGTTTCTTTACTACAAACACTGTCACAGCAAATATCCTTGTACAAGCCTTGTGTGTGTGCAGATACACTCGAGTATCTTTAGGTTACACTTAAAAGTGAAATTGCTGGGTCACAGGGCATGTACCTCTTCCTTCATTTCACTGTTACTAGATCCTGCCCAGCTGTTGTCAAAGGGGCTGGACAAACTTAGAGGTTTACTAGGAGGTCTGAGAGCCCACGCTGCTCCACGTTCTTGCCACCACGTCCAATGGGACTAAACTGTGCCTCCTTTCACTTGTCCCTGTCCTGATTACCAGTGATTATGAGCATCTATTCTTATATTTTTAACCATTTAAAAATAGTTTTCTGTGACTTAACCATTTATATCTATTACCTACATTTCTATTGGGTTGTTTGTCCCTTTCTTATTAATTTGTAGGAACTGATTTATATTCTCAGTATTAACCTTTGATTAATTTTGCACATGGCACATATCTTGTCTCATCTGTATTTTCCCTTGTTAGTTATTGTTGTAGGAAGATTGTTTTGGTTTCATATAATGGAATTAGTATTTTTTCTTATGGTTTGTGCTTTTTTATTTTTAGCAGAAATAAAACATTCTTTTTATGTTTCTTTTCCTACCCCCAAGATTTTAAATATAATCTGTCATATTTCCTTCCAAAAGTTTTAAAGTTTTGCTTTTTACCTTTAGCACTTTAATCCATCTCGAATATATTTTTGTGAACTAAGGTAAAGGTCTTTTTTTTTTTTTTCCATATGAAAAAACATAGGTGTGGTGTGAGTGTGTATAAAATCATTTTATGAAATGACAAGACAAGGATGGCCAACCAATGCAGTTGATCCCATTTACGAAATACTCTGTCCTTTCCCCAATCTGCAACGCACCTTCGGCCTCCGCTGGGTTCCGTGTGCAGAGGGCTGTGTCTGGGCACTGGCCAGTCCCGTTAGTCAGTTTGCCTCGCACTGCTCTAGCGCCACCTGTTTTACTATCACTTTAGGGAAGTCTTGATAGTCTGATAAAGCAAGTCCTCAAAAAGTACCAAAATAATAATAATAATAATAATAATAACAACAATAATAACCTACAGACCTTATTTTTTAAATTATAGTGTAATAAAGTTACAAATTAAAGGCAAGTAAAGGCTTTCAAAAAATCTTTGAAACTAAAATAAACCTAAGTTTGAATAATTCATAAGACAAAGAAGAAATTGTAATGCAAATTATGAAACATTTATATCTGAATGACAATGAAAGCATTACTTATCAAATCTTCTAGGATGTAGTTAATTTGTAGCATTAATGGCATTAATTTTCAATCATTCTTATTTTATAATGTATGCATTTTTAAATTACATTTTCTAATTGAATGTGGTAGGCACACAGGAACGTTATTAATTTTTATATATTG
>VMDR010003207.1:0-75637 GCA_007922815.1 Macrotus californicus
GATCATCATTTATTAGCTCAACAGAGTCTCCCAAACATTTGTGACTCTCTACAGTCTTCATGTATGCAATAAATTTTTAAGTGCCTACTCATATCAAACTGTAGTGGGCACTCATAAATGAGATTGTGTTCTAGAGCATAATAAAAAATTCTAAATAAGACCCTTAAGTCTTGGTAGTGGAATCTTCTTTGCATCATTTCATCGTCATACAACAAACATACACTTGGAACTAAATTTTAGTGAACAACAACAAAAAAAAAGACAAAAACCTAAAGTTTCATGTGAAGGTGGCAATGCAAAATGCAAAAAAATAATACGGGCTTTGAAGTCAGAAAAACTTCAAGTTTGCATCCCAACTCTGCAACCCGGAAACTAGGCAATAGCAACTCTGAGTCTATTGATAAAACAGAGATTTTATCACAGAGAAAAACCTTTCTCACAGAGTTCTTAAACTTCTATCATAGTAGCTAGCATAAGGGAGGTATTCAATAAATGTTTATTTTCTTTCACACACAACACTGAAAAGTTCATCATATAGGACTACTAGATTTTCATCTACTTCAATTTCCAATTTTCCCACTGAGGTGGCAACAGAAGACTGACATGTCGAAGACTACACAAGTTCAGGGATTGGGTCAAGACTCACTACCCAGTGCTCTTTTCCATTATATACCCTGACTCTAAGATTTGAAAAGCCAAATAAAATATACAAACAACATAATTCAGATCGGAATGCATTTGTATTATCAATTTAAAAATTTAAACTAAGCATTACATTTAATGAAAGGCTAAACTTCTTTTAAATTATTTTAATAAATCCATGCTTTATTGAAGAGCCAAATATTTCATCTGAAGTGTTTCAAAAAGTTTTTCAAGTAAAAACTAGACCTTTAAATGGATTCTATCTCAAAATAATACAGATGACATTATTGATCTTAATTAGAATATAATTAGCTCTTACAGATTACTAAGTACAATTACATTCCGATGGTCCTTAAAAGGAAGCCATACTTTAAAACCACCTTCTTAGCTCCCAAAATAGTGTTTTACTAGTAAAACAGGTACCAACGGAATGTACTGGGGGTAGAGTGCACAGAAAGGGGTGTTTCCCTTTTAAAAATACTCCTCTGCAAAGTACCATATGGACTCTGTATGAAATCACAATCAGACTCCTCTGAAATTACTCCAGAGTAAGAGAATGCTGTTTACCTTTTAATTCTGTAATATTCAAGTGTTCTAAGGGCGGACAGCACAGACGCATTATTTACCAGTCTTTGAATGTAAAAAACGTCCTTAGTATAAAGGACTCATTGAAAGTTTCTACAAGTTTCACCACAGTTCAAAAATGGTTCTCTTCATGAGTTGTATAATTTTTATAAACACCTAAAAACTATGATAAATGAGAAGGATGAGCAATAGTTTCATTTTGGTCTGATGCACCACCATGTACAAGTCCTAAAACAAAAAAGTGAGGTTAAGGTCCGGTCCAGTGTGACCCCCAAGCCTGTGAGCTGACTCTGCTTGGCCAACCTGGAGACTAAATATCCTGTGACCATCTCCTTAGTTCAACAGTACTAACAAGAGTACTAGGAGCCTTGGGATGAAGACAAAGTGAAGAATCACCAGCCCCTGAAACTAAAATGAAGTAAACCACATAATCTCTGCCCACCATCCCCAAATACCCCCAAACCCCATCCCTTAATCACGCATCTCCCAGAAACCCCTGCTCTCGCTCCACATACCCATAACCTAACACGCTTCCCTGCCACAACTTCCCTTCCTACCGGTACCCACGGTCACCTTCGACGACCATCCTTGCCCCAACCCTAACTTCGCACCCCATACTCCCACACTACCGAAGACCGAGACTCTCTGGCTGGTCTCCCTACTCCACATCCTCCCACACAAGCACCCTCCCCACTTCCTCGCCCTCGCTTCCCTCCGGCTCCCCAAGAGCTTTCCCCAACCTCCTCTCAATCTACTCCACACCCCCAAACACCTTCAACCCGACACAGCAGGCTCCCCGCCTCCAGCCGCGAGGCCCAGTCCCGGCATGTAGGGCAGTCGCCCCTCATGCCTTCCCCGGACCAGGGGCTCCCGCGTTGGTGGGAGCCTCCGAGAAAGGAGTCTGAGGACGAAGCTGGACCCCGCGGTCCGTCTCCTGTTTTCCGCCCCCAGAGCGCTGGGGTGAGGAGTCGCCTTTTGGGTCCCCCAGGGAGTAGGAGTCCAGGCCGGTGCCCCCGAGCCCCGCTTCTTCCCAGTCGTTGGAGCGGAGGAGAAGGAGGTTCTCCAGGACTCACCTCGAGCCTGTTGTCAACATTAGCTCCGGGTTTCCCAGCACCAACTCCAGCTCTCGGGCTCTCCCCTCCCCTCCCCCCACCTATCTCCCAGCCGTGGGCCCGCCTTCCCTCAGCTCCCCCTCCTCCCTCCGCCCGCCGGCCCTCCCGCCCGCCACTCACCAGCGCGGACAGGCTGCGAGTGGGGGCGGGGCGGAGGGAGGTAGAAGGGAAAATGCTGCCCGCTAAATTGCCAGATCGAAAACAGTCCGGGTCTCCCATCCCCCTGCATACGAATACCCTTAGCTTAGCTACGGGGTGGCAGATCACGAGCTAAGGCTCCTACGGGTGCTACACACTTAGCGGTTTGTTAGAATTCACCACTTGATAAGGGGAGAGAATTTTTGGGGGCAGGCAATTAACAGGACAGCTACACGCAGCACCTCAGGCCAGGGCCCCAGGTGAGGGGAGGAGTGTTCAGAGGGCCCGAGGCAGGAAGTGGATTGGTCGCCAGGAAAGGGAAAGCACCTGAATTGGAAATGCGCAAGCGCAGGCCTACGGGGGGGTGGGGAGAGGGTGGTGGGGGAAAGCGAGAATGGGCGGGGCGGAGCTAACAGAAGGTAAGGAAGGGCGGTGGAACAGTAGGAAAATTACGGAGCGCCAAAAAGGACATGTTTGGCCACGTGATTCTCGTGGGAGTTTCCTGCAGCGAACCTAAGGAATGGGTCTAAGAAGGGAAAGTTTGATTGGACTAATTCGAGGGGTGAGGTTGAAGATTTAGGAAACTGGAAACTAGAGAAAATAAAGAATATGGCTGGTGAGGAGGGTAGCAGTTGGTTAGGAATGGGTCTGGATTTAAGAATGCTCTGCTAGAGAGACTACGAAAGTCCCGTGGGGGGATTTCCAGGAGCAGTTTTACGTGATCAACATGAAAACTTGTTAGCGAGAAGAAGAATCAAGACTAAGACCCATACAGGTCTTAAAAAGTACCTGGTTCTAGCAATCAAATTTTTAAAATTACGATGAAATGATTTCCATTCGGCAATTGAATGAAATCACT
Source organism: Macrotus californicus (assembly GCA_007922815.1). Lineage (NCBI taxonomy): Eukaryota > Metazoa > Chordata > Mammalia > Chiroptera > Phyllostomidae > Macrotus > Macrotus californicus. The sequence goes on from VMDR010003207.1 coordinate 3,337, forward strand.
CCCTTCCTTTCTTTTTCTGTTTGTTTTTAATGACTAGTCTTGTCATTACTTCCGTATGAGAACCCAAGTCGACTTTTTAAAAAATAGCTATCAGCTTGTCCACACAACTTTTTCCCTTCCGATTTTTATGCAAACAGTACTAGGGTCTGCCAGCATGATCTGACCAGGTATTCGTACTATCAGTCGGCTTTGGCTGGTCAGGAGCCAAAGGAACAAAGGTACAAAACTAGTCATGATTCTTGTTTGACAGGCGGCGCCCCACCCGATTTGCAAGCCCACTAAACGAGCGGCTGCAACCTCAAAAACTTGCCGCAGGTGTGGTTTCCCTCTTACTCAGCTTCTGCCCATTTGCCTTTAGTGTTTTATTTACCATTTATTCTTAGCATGCAAATTGTCCTCCCAAACTGAATGTTGATGCTTCCTGTATTTAAGGCTTACACACACACACACACACACACACACACACACACACACACTAAATAGGTTAATTGTTTAAAAGGTAGTAAAAGAAAAAGACAAATATTGCTATCTGTCCCACTGATAATTATGAGAGAACTGTCCTCAAACACTAGTGATAGCCACCCACATTTCAAAATATTCTTTACCCACGCTATTGATAAATAAATCCTTCTTATCCTAAATTAAGTCAATCTTTGCCTTTCATCAGGTGTTGAAAAAAGAACGACATTTTTTTTGAGCATTTGCTATTTTACATTTATTTTAATTATCACAATAATCCTGTATTATGATCCCCATTTTATAGGAACTGAGTCACAGAAAGACTAAGTAATTTACTCAAGACCACAAAACTAATAAGTATATTTTCTGAAACTACATCATATTTAGAATTTAAATGTTTATCTAGATATTTTATTTTTTGAGAACATTTTCAAAATGTCCATTCCTTTTGCCTACTCCAATTAAGAGAACTATACCATGTGGAAAAAAGAAAAACTGTTATATATATAGTTACATAATACTGTTTTATACTTAAAACCTGGTTATAATGCTGCTTCACAGAAGAAAGCAAAAGGCAAGGAAAGAGATTATAATTACAGGGCAGGACAAACACTCGGTTAAAAAAAACAAAGACTTTATGAGAGATTGGCTGTATGGCACTCTGCTGGGTGTGTGTTGTACCATAAACAATTCCAGCTGTTTTAGGAGCCAGTGTGCAGTTTAACTAATTTAAGCTAAGTTAAACTACTGTTCATTCTTTTTTTTCCACTCCTTACCCAAGAATATGCTTATTGATTTTAGAGAGAGAGAAACATCAGTTGGTTGCCTTCTGTACATGCCTTCCATACACCTGCAACCAAGGTATGTGCCCTGACCGGGTTGGAACACGCCACCTTTTGGTGCATGGAACGATACTCCAACCACCTGACCCACCTGGCTGGGGCACTACCTGTTTTTTCAAACAGCTGCCTTTGTGGTGGAAAATTTTCAACAACTTTACCTCTGTCTCTTACTTAACAGTTTCTAAAGTGTATGTGCTAAGATACATCCATTCAATAAGAAATCTAAGTGTTTAAACAAATGTAAATATTAAGTATATCAACCATAATACTAGCTACCAAATGATACTGAAATTTCTCATGGAACTGTAAGATTGAACATTAGTTTACAAACACTGGCTTCTATTCGTTTCACAAAATAGAAGTGAATTATTTGGGGGTTACACTTTTTTTAGCTTTTAATATGTTTAGTCAAAAAAAAAACAAAACACTGGGGTTGCAGCCCAGGCACATGCCCTGATGGGGAATCGAACTAGAGAACGACCTTTTGATTTGCAGGCCGGTGCTCACCCCACTAAGCCACACCAGCCAGGGCTCTTTATAGCATTTTTTTTTTTTTTTTTGATGAGGGATATACAGAATGTATACTAATGGGAATGATCCAGTGGGGAGGGAAATATAAATGATGCAGAAGAGAGGAAAAATGATCGTGTAGAAACAAAATCTTTGTGGCAGTGAGAAGGAATGGAACCTGAAGTACAAGTGGAGCCCGGGCCAGGTGGCTCAGTTGGTTTTAGCACCGCCCTCTCTCCCCCCCCACCACACCCCCCCATAAAGGCTGGTTCAAGGTCAAGGCACATACCTAGGTTGCAGTTTGATCCTTGGTCTTGGCATGTACGAGAGGCAACTGATCAGTGTCTCTCTCTCACATCCATGTTTCTTCCCCCCTCTCCCCGCCCCCCTTCCTTTCTCTCTCTAAAATCAAGAAACACATGCTTGAGTGAGAATTAGAAATAAATAATAAAGCACAAGCAAAAAGAGTGCCTTTGAGAGAAGCGGAGGCATTTTTCTACATGATATCAAGAGAAAAGAGGAAGATGGAAGCATGTACAGATTGGCTTGTAGATTTGTAGGTGGTACTATGTTCTTCTTCATTAGTAGTATTTTCTCAGTGAAATTGGAGGCAAGGTCAGCAACCAAGAGCTGATGGAGAGATTGTGGGAGTTTTGAAAAAACAAGCGAAAGCATGAAAGAAACACCTTGAAGAGTGTTAAAGCAATGGAGAGGCATAGTGAGGATTGACAGGTCATGCTACCTGAGGTTTGTGGTCATGAACTTAAAATAAAACCATCCAGGATATATATGCCAGTTTCTCCAGAAGAGATGAACAGTTAGGTTTAATCAGGGTTGTAGCTTTTTTTTTTTCCCATGAAAATATTGACAGAGAAAGAGAAGAGTAAAGGAATCAGGGGTGTTTGCAAGAGAATGATTATAGTGAAGGATCATGGAATCCAAGCTGGATTATGGGGGGAAGTTAAGGGACCTGAGGGGTATGTGTGTGCATGTGTGTATGATAATGTATTGACAGTAGAGAATAAAGAAAACAGTGACCAAAGAGCCAAAATATCTGTGCATTAAAGGAGACAGGTGGTATAGAAGACCTGCAGTAGCTGGAGGTATAGACAGAAGGAAGGAGTCCGAAGGAGCCATGGCTTTTGCAAGAGAATGGAAGAGAACTGGTTTAGAAGCCACAATGGAAAGCAAAGAACATCTCTGAAGCCAGACTACATAAGTTCAAATTCTAATTCCAACATTTACCAGCTGTTTGAACTTGGGCTAATTCTTTAACCAGTTTAGATCACAGGCTTTTATTCTTTAAAATGGTGACAACAATACTGTAGTAGCTTTTCATAGGGTTTTGTGAATAGTAAATGAGGTAATTCGAATAAAAGCACTTAGAACTCTGTGCTATTTCTAAATCACTTTGGAAACAATAAACACAATCTAAATGGCTTTGCAATGTGAATAATGGTGCTTTAAAACCGCCCTCTTCTTGCCCTAACACTGTGGGAAACCAGTGCACCTGAAACCTTTTCCTTCGGCATTTATAAATCTTGCTAAGACAATGAACTTTAAAATGAATATTGAAAAGAAGGGAAAGTCAAGTCACTGCTTATAACCTTATTTGTCAATTAAATATCTTATAATATTGTTTATCAATTATATCTCAATAGAGCTGAAAAGAAAGGGAAAAGGAAGTGTTCACAGTTATTGTAACCAGTAATGACAGAAATTTGTAAATGTCATCTCTAATTTCGGTTTCACTTCAGTTGTCCAGCGGAATAACCATTCTCAGTGTTCTTTGGAGGCACTAAGGGATAAGTGGTGAGAAACTAACCCTGTCATCTAACTGGTCTTAATTCTTTAATTCCTGTCCTATATTGTAATGTCTGTGATGAAATAGTCCACATACTTCAAACCTAAAGAGTCCAAAACTGAACTTAACATTGGCTTTTAAGCCTATCTCCTTCTTTTTCTATTTTAATTTTTTTAGTTAATGGTGCTCAAGGGGATCCAGATATGCCACCCCAAAATGTGCCACTTTGTGGTATTATTTTGAGGTGAAGGCAATTAAGAACAGATGCAGGAAGAGTTCTCTAGAACCCCCCTTTATTTGCCCAAAAGCAGGGCTTGTACTTCCCTTTGTGTGGGTGTCTCCCCCCTTCAGAAATTTCCCATGAGGAAGAGGCGAGTCACTCATCAGGGGAGATGGAGTGTCAACAACCAGGTGGGTTCCTTTATGCAAATAAGATAACTATCTTTCATTAGTTCCTCCAGGCCAGAGCAGGCCCCTTGTAGTACAGGCCTGCCTGCTAGCTGAGCCTTCTAGGAACCCATCTGTATCACTGTACCAGCTGGTGTTAGTGTGAGAGACTGCATTTGGCTTCAGTGAGTTTTTGTGAAGACATCACGTTTGCTCATTTCCTGATGGGTGATTTATGAGCACACCTGCCCACACCGTGCTGAGTGTTCAGCAGTTTTTGACCAAAAACAGCATGACCCCCATGACGCACCCTTCCTATTCATCTGATCTCGCCTCTAGTGACTTTTTTTGTTTCTCCTGGATGAACAAAGTCTCAAAGGGAAACGTTTTTGCCTATGTGGAAGAGGTGAAACCAAAAAAACGTCAGAAGCACTAAAGGGCATCAAAATTGACGGATTCAAAAACTGTTTTGAGCGGTAGAAAAAACATCTCAATAGGAGTATCGCATCAAATGGAGAGTACTTTGAAGGTGACTGAAGTTTAAACATGTAAAAATAAATACACAATTTTTAAAATAAATTCTGGGTTTTGGGGGGTCCCCCCTTGTGTATTTCCTAGTCACTTCCCTATGATTTGTCATATCCGAGCCCCCATCCTTTGCTAAAATGTATGTAAGCCCCAAGTCTAACCGCCTCTTTATGTTTCAATTTTTCCTGTGAACTCCTGTGTACATACATACACATTAATAAAAATCGTACGTCTTTTCTCCTGTTAATCTGCCTTGTTAGTTTAATTCGCACCCACACCCTGAAAGAACCTAAGAAGGTAAAGGAATGGTTGTTTCTCCCCTACAAATGCTTTCTGGGAAGAAGGAGAACCCCTGTGTGCTGATGCAGGCATGTGCAGAATTGAAGCAGAGTGAAAGAAGAGAACACTTGAGAGGAAACGATCATAGACTATAAAAGGATAAAGTCAGCGCCATTTGCTATGTGGCACCAATTACTGAGCAGGCCTGTGACCTTGTTAAACATGACTGCCACTTTCCTCTTCTGAGCTTCTGTTCCCAGGACTGGAAATTACTGGAAAGCAAGAACAGAACTAACGGCTCCCTACAGCCACAGGCAGAAGGTAACATTGGGACAAAGCGTAGCCTGGTGTCACGACGCCCCAACGACTCAGGGGCCACACAGCAGCAGCCCCCTCTGCCCTTTTTTAATCCAGTAAAAGCTCAAAGCCCCTACCCCTGAATGCTGTGTATCTCTCCACACCATGCTGCTCTCCTTTCCTGGAGAGCGAATGAAAACTTTACTCGCTGTATTTCCTTCTCTTTGTGAATTCTTTCACAGCTCACATCACCAACCACCCTATCAGACTAGAGTTTTATTTTTGTTTACCATGCAAAATACCAACTCTTAACAGTCCAACTACCGGATACCATACCCTTTTTATATGATTTAAGTTTTTAATACTGAGCTGTTGAATGGATGAATGGGGAGAAATAAACAGACACTTCTTTCTTTGTGTGTGTCAGGCTTTAATCAGTGAGTCTAATACAGTGATTTTCAAACAGTGTGCTGCAAGAATTTTTAAAACACACAGTACCTGACTGTTCAGTCAGAGGCACTGACCTCTTTCCCCTTAAACTGTCAAGTGAAAAAATGACAACAGTATTCAACACAACAATAGCTGTCTGGTGTCAATGAATCAAAATTATACCTATTTTTTTTGTCAGATTGGCAAAAAAAAAATATATATATATATATATATATATATATATATATATATATATATATATATATATATATATTAGTGTGCTGCAGAATTTTAGTAATTTGTGTGTGCCATGAGGTGAAAAAGCTGAGAATTGTTGATTTAGTAGATACTGTTCTCCTTGTTCTTATAGATGGAACTAGGGCTTAGCATGGTTAAATAATGTCATCCAGGATGACACAGCTGCTAAATAAAATCTCTGCTTAGGACTGCCCGATTCCGAAGTTCATGCTCTTATGTAATATTTCCTCCCATTCTAAAATGTGTCCCCTACCTTATATAACTAAATAGCACACACATGATAATACAGATAACTCCTTTTACTCAGTCAGAATGTAGACTATGAAAAGACATGATTTTATAATCTAGTTTTAACAAGATGGACACATATATAAACAAAAACGCCTGCTTAAGTCAGACCAGTGTGTTACTAAGCCTGTGCCCAAGAAAGTACAAAGGAGAGGGGTTGGCCGGGGCTGGAAGACCTGGGGTCCTGTCTTGGCGTCTGGCTTCTGCACATGTAACACAGTGAAAGTAGGGCAAGTCGTTGGTAACTGCTTCTGACTCGGATGCATCATTTAAAAAATGAGTAGGTTATACTTTATGATCCCCAACTTCATTATTTTAATTTAATTTTGGCAATACACCTCATTGCTTCCAAGTGTTTAAGCATCCAAGTGAAAAATTGTTGCCTTCATAACCCAGGATGGTAATGTCACATTGAGAAATATAACTGGAAAAAAAGTGTTATTACCCAGAGAGCCTTCTGGCATCATTTCACTTCTTGTGTCAGGTGCTAAGGGTAAGGTAAAGTAATGGGTGTTGTTTCTAGCTTATTTTTCTTCTGGAAGACTCTGCACCGCTGATATAATATACACATTATACTTCCCTAAGTTTTCCCCATGGAAGCTGTAGAAACAGCCATAGCATTGTATTTACCTCATTTCTTCCCATGTGTTTATTTTATTATTTTTTGTTCTCATTGCTTTTAGAGAGCAAGGAAGGGGGAGAGGGAGACGGAGAGACAGAGAAAAAGAGAGGGAGGGAGGGAGAGAGAGAGGAACATAAGTGTGATAAAGAAATATCATTTTTTTTGCCTTCTTTGAATGCACAGCAACTGGGGATGGAACCCACAACCTAGGTGTGTGCCCTGACTGGGAATTGAACCCGTGACATTTTGGTGTATGTGATGACACCCCCACCAACGGAGCCACACCAGCCAGGGCGCATTTCTTCCAATTTAATGCAAGATTCATCTAAACAGGGATGCCCCTTAGTATGTCTTTTTATATCCAACATTCAGTACCAATTTAATAATAATAAGCTAATGAAAATGGCTATCACTTTGGGGACAGAATGTCATAGCAGCCACTGGAAGAGTTACATGAGAGAGTACATGATTGATAGGCAATAAGAAAGAATGCTGTGCATCCTTCATGCATACATGTCTAAAAATGGTCACATGGTTATTCGTAGGTGGCCTTTCGAAGATCAAAAGATCAAAAGAAAAAAACACACATAATCTCCACTCTTGTAGCTTACAGTTTCGTGGGAGGTCCACCCACATGGGAGTCACATCATACTCACATTAAGCTACATAAATTTAATCAATTATGTAATTATGCTTGGGAGGAAGAGTAGAGAGAGAACAGTTAAAATACTATAACTGGAAAGAATTTAGATAACTACAGTTATGACATATCTGGTACTTAAGAAGCACTTTTCAAATTATACTAATGTAATAAGGAAATGTGCGGAGTGCTATGAGAGTGTACAGTAGAGAGAACTAAACTAGCCAAGGGGGTCAGGAACACTTTTCGGAGTAACTTTGAGCCCAGTGGAGAAGGAGGATAGGAGTTCACCGGGTGTCTGTGTTGTTGGGGGCAGGGTGAGGAGGAGAATGAGCTTTTCTGGCAGAGGGAATGATATGTGTGAAGATCCTTAAATAGGAAAAAAGTGTTCAAGGAACTGAAAATAGTGTCACTGGAACATAGTGAGGCCTCAGGAAGTGTGACTCCATAAAGGTGAAAAGAGGGGCAGGCAGAATCACAGCAGACTAGAGGTTGCACACACAAGTGGGCAAAGGATTCAGGCAGGCAGACCACACAAAGGCAAGAGGGGTACAGACAAAGCTGGCACACACATGCCACCTAAAGAGGACAGCCACTACTCAACTCTAGCTGATTACTGCCGTAAAGGAAAGTAGGCTCAGTGTAGCCAGGTCTTCTAGCTTTTAAGAAAAACTGGAAATCTAGACCTTAACATGTAATTTCCCACTTTTTTTCAAATTATAAGAAATTTATTTAAAAAGTTACAGAGGTAGTAAAAGTAAGCCAGCTGGGCTGCGTAGGCTAAAGAAACAAATTGCAGAGGCAGAAGAAAGGCTCTTGGAGCTTAGGAGAAAGGCAAAGACAGTGCACCTGGGAGAAGAGAGGGAAGAGAAATGCATGGGCGTGCTCTTGAGAGGGAGGGCATGCTAATCTGCCACGTTTTTAGTATTATTATCCGATTTTTAAAAATTAAGATGTTGTGATGGCAAACAAAGCATACATCAGCAGTTTAGTTGGGATCCGTCGGCCACAAAGGTCCAAAAGGATGATATTTTAACGTATCATGGAGTTTGGTATATCATGAGTTCCTATTGGTACACTAACAAGTGAGGATGTCAGTAGGTCATATTCCACATACATGGATCCTGAGTTCACAAGAGAGACCTATGCTGGTGATTGGTATTTGGTGTCATTCTTTTATTATTGTTCATTAAAGCTATGAGTATGCATGAAAGTGCAAAAGAAAAGAGTTTGGAAGTGTGGAAAAGCATGGCACATTGAAGTTTCTGGCTGGAAAATGGCAAGATAGAATTTTAAGAAATGAGTCAAGGTCAGTGATCTTTAAAGAACTTAAAGCTATGTTAAAACATTTAGACTTTATCCAAAGAACAGGAAACCATGACAAAATTTCAGGAAATAGCAATATGAGATACTAATTTTGAGAAATAACTCTGACTTCAATGTGGAAGAAGCATGGCTAAGCAAGGAAAGACCCAAGCAAAAAGACCATTTAGGAAGCTAGTGTGGTACTCCTTGAGAGGTACTGATGGCCCCAACTAGGAGAGTGGACCGATTTGAAAACTATTTTGGATGTACAGCACAGGTGGCAAACACAAGGCCCACAGGCCAAATCCGGCCCTCCTCCTTGTTTTATCCAGCCTGGCACCTTGTTTCTATCCGGCGGCAGCACTGAGCTCCTTGCCCCTAGTTAAGGAGGAGTTACATTTATACAGTCCTAAAATGACATTTGGCCCTTTGAAGGCAACCACAAGGCTGATGTGGCCCCCGGTGAAAATGAGTTTGACACCCCTGATACAGGGTCCGGCAGAAGTAATACCCACTTGAGTGTGGTTAGTGAGGTAATAGTATAGATATAATTTATAGCTTTAATTTGAACATTTTACCTAAAATGTCATATGGTGTGCATGAGTGTGATATTGTTATATTACAGAATTACATATTTATGATTTTCTAATAAAAGATTTTGTAATAAAAGAGGGGCATTATTTGTGCCAGACCTTGTATTTAGGGTCCAAAGACAGGATATGTCCATTTTTATATTTGCTAGCTTCCTCCCTCCCACCAGTGTAGAGTCCATGTTTTATAATTTCAGTCGTTCTCTAACTAATATATTAAATGCCTTTGCCTCTTGGCCTTTCTATCATATCTGCCTGGAAAAACTCTAGCCCCAAATGAATCCAATCATCATCCTTCTGACCTCAGTACCAAGGCAACGAAGCACTAATGGAGAAAGTCACAAAAGAGTAGAATGTAGTATCTCCTTCTAATCATGGTCAACAACCACAACTGGGTGACCCCCCAAAGTTGAGACGATCTTCATTTTACTACTCTTCTCAATAACGATTTCATGCTGTCTCCATCTTTCTCAACTCTGATTTACCTCCCTACTCCCTAGCACCTTCTCAGGTAATTTTTCAGGGGAAATTACCTAGCTTTGTATTTCTCATAGAAGAAACTCCCTCAGAATCTCACCACTGAGTCTATAACTGTGTCTGTTTTTGCATCTGTCTTCTCTCCTTTTCATCTGAATCAATGGAGAACATGCCTCTTCTCCTTTCTAGTGTCATCTATGTTTGGATATCATCCCCTCCCACTCTGCATGGACCTCAGTCCCCTGGATTATGCTTCTCTCTTGTATTTTTTACTTAATATTTTATAACATCTTTCAAACATGTCCTGAACTCTCTTGTGTTAAAATTGTAATGAAAAAAATCGTAATCATCATGACAAACTTCATCCCCAAAGATTTTGTTTTAGTGTTGCTTCCACTTGGTGGTCCCCCTTGACACACCTGTTTATTCTCGATGCTGTTCCTTTGTGCTTGTGGGGCATCTGCACACGCCTACATCATAACATGTCTCATACTGTATGTTGAGCTCAGTCTACTACTAGACTTGGAACCAATTAAAGGCAGACACTGTATCTTAATCTTTGTAACCTAGCAGAGAATTTGGTGGGCATAGTGGTTACATGAGTGAGGTAGATGGGTATCTTGGGTTCATATGTGTAATGTTCTTAAGAGTATAGGGTAAGCTGTACAGGAATGGAATGGTGGATGACTGACTAGGGAAGAATTCAGATTCCCTTCCTCTCCAACTATACTGGCAAAGTTAAAGGTGAGTCAGAATAAAACAGTTTGGGAAACTCTGTCAGAGATAAGCCAGTGAAGAATCTCAAATATCTCTGTACTGCTGAAATCTTCCATGTCCAATTTCCTTTCACTCCTATTTTATCCCTATCATAGAGACTCCTCCTTCCCTATGTTGTACTTTCTCCCTCAGTGTTTCTTAAGGAAAAAAAGGGGGAGATGTTTATTTTCTGGCTCCTTCATATGATCTTTCCTTTTTGCGTCCCTTGGTCTCAGTTCCAGCCACTTTCTCTGAACGCCAATTTTTCTTTTCTGTGTGACAACCTACATCGTGTCTGTGTGGTTGTGCTCTGCGGCTTCCAGCAAAGGGGGGGGGGCGGGAAATACTTCTAGCAGGAGACTGTAGGATATACAGAGATACAAAGTTTTGTACCAGAAAGCCGGTAACGCTGTGCTGTACACTCCATACCTTTCCCAAATGCAGGGCTACCCTCAGCCTTTAGGACCTCAGGAGTCTCGCCGGGTCACGGGGCGTGGCTTCGGCTGGTGAACCTCTGCCCTCGATTGGCTCCAAGGACCGGCCCCCGGCCAATCAGGCATGGGGGCGTTGTCCAAGGGCGGGGCTGCTGACTCCAGCCTACCGCGAGGTGCGTTCCCGGGTTCCAGGCGTCTCTGGAGCGACACTTTCTGCTCCGCGTGGCTGTTTCCCCTCGTCCTCCGGACCAGGGGACCGGGTGGAGAATGGCCTCGGTCACTGTGGCAGCAACAAGACGGAGCCTTGGTCGGGCCCCTCCACTCCTCCTCCGGCGCGGATACCAGACGGAAAGGGGTGTCTATGGCTACCGGCCAAGGAAGCCCGAGAGCCGGGAACCCCGAGGCGTCCTGGCGCGCCCGCCAGGTCCGAAATGGGGCCGGGTTGTGGGCGTGGGGGCTGGGGAGGCTGGAGTCCTTCTTGTCAGGCCTGCGGTGGGGTGCTGTTGAGGAGGAGGTCGGGCTTCAGGGGGTCCGCAGTCTGTGCGCAGGCCGGTAAGGGGGAAGGGTAGGTGAGGGAGCGGAGAAAGGCAGGCGTGGGTGTTGTCAGTGTCGGGGTCACCCTCGGACCAGCCTCTGTAATTGAGGAACTTTAAGGTCAGGGTCTCCGCGTCGCTCCCACGCTTGAGTGATCTTCCCGCCTCCTGAGTTAGTACTTTTCTATTACTTGGTTGTGAGGTTGTGGGAATTTGGCTCATTGCGGAGGCGGGACTGAGGAAAAAGAAAAGTTGAAGATCTCCCAGTTCCTGGAGTGTATCCATAGATACATTTCAGGGCCACGTCCAGGGCTTGTGTTGGCGGGAATGCGGGGATCACGACTGTGTTACCAGGGTGCGGAGGGCAGTTGGTGGTGTTGGATCGCAGCACGATATTTATTACCTATGTCTTCTAGATAGCCTCTTACTTTAATTTCAGAGTTTATAACTCGACTGACTGTAGATCCATGTTACTGGAGTTTTAATGGATTAAAGGACTTTGAGTATCAGTTTTTGGAGCCTGTCTCTTCTGTTGCATGCTCATGCGCAAGAGATTAATTTTGATTATTTGGTTTATGCTACAAAGTTATTGTGTCTTTATTCATCCTCACAGAGAAGATGAATACAGATCAATTATCAGAATAAAATCATTTGGTATCTTTGATCCAGTGTTAGATTAACATCGAAGATCCCCTCCATCATCTAAGCACCTGACCTTTGAATCTTACATGACACACTGGAATCTCAGTATTTTGCTCTTGACGTCAGGTGACATTTTGAATAAACCTGATTTCTCTCTCTTGAATGCAATGGGGTTTCTTTAGGGAAGGTATTTGGCCAAATACATTGTTAATCCCTAGAGGGTAAGGTTATAGATATCTTATTTCACTTTGCAAAATGAGTGTCAAAAATTTTGTATGTCAGTTTTCAAACATAAGTGTGTGTTCACATCACTTTGAATGATATTTAAGGTGCCAGTTTCCAGGCCTCCTTCCCGCCCTCTTCCTCTGGGTTCTAATTCAGTGTTCTGAGATGAGGTTCAGGAATATGTGTTTTTATCAGGCACCTCAGGTAATTCTCTACCAGGAGGTCCATGGCCATCCGGAGCCAATACTCTTATGGTCAGTAAGGGATATATTTGTAAAATGTGTTTGAAAATCTCTTCTTCATTTAAGATTATATTAGCGTGTGCTCAGAGCATAATTATTGTGATCTTATTTGAAGTTTTCCCTCCCAATTTGTCTCTATTTGATTCCTGTAACAGCCTGACAGCTGAGAAGTAACTTTGCCTTGGAAAAACCTGGGCTGGTGGTTCTTAACTGGAAGACTATATGCAAATAATCTTGGTAGATTTGGGCTGGTGTGTTTTGGAAAAAGTCTCTGGAAGTGTTGAGTTTATATATAATAACCTCTCTTCCCTCATTACCAAATTTTCCCCCTTTCCCACTGGTAATGAACTTGCTTGGTAAAATTTTGAAAGTCCAGTATTGAGTTAGAACTGCAGGCCAAGGGTATGATCTTGTGTGTGCTGGGAGGGAAGAGCCAAAGCAATCCCAGGAAACAGTGTTTGTTGCACAGTGACAGGATCTGGCTTAGGGAATTTTGTTGCTAAGGCTAGTGATTTTATTTTCATTTTCCTTATTTCTTTTTTTACATTTTGAATAAAACTTAAAAGTAAGTGGGCCATTGTGTAACTTTATCACTTTTAAAATTACCACTGCATGTAGATCTATGAGTATTTCCTTCTTTATGGTTTAGAACCTGTCACATTATTTTATAATAACTCTTAGTAGATCATTCTCTCCTACTAAGCTGTGTGCGAGAAGGGGGAAGGAGAGTTGCATATATCACATCCAATAGTATCTCGTTGGACAGAACTTGATCATCTGTCTCTATATGCCTGCAAGGGAGATTGGAAAGCACAGTCTTTATTCAGGGTGGCCATGTACCAGCTAAAAATTACTGTGAGAAAGAAGAAGAAAATAGATATCAGGAAATAACTAGTAATCACCACACTTGATGCTTTGGGCCACTTGAATATCCTCAGCTTTTCTTCCCATACAAAGAATGTGGTCATCTCTTCCCATTCAATGCCTGATTCCAGCTCAAAGTCCATTATCTCTGGAGAATATGTGATTGGGCTTGGACTCCTCATGGTCTGGAATTTTATGAACTGCCATCCATCCCATATATACACATACAATATATAAAGAAAACTTCCATTCGTAGAAAGAAAGAATGAAGAGTCTGTAGCAGCCACTGGTTCAGATCAGGTTACCAAACCCTGGTGGGGAGGAATGATAAAAGCTCCCTGATGTAAGTACGCTCTGTAGTAAGTTCATGAGTATACCTGGCCCTTCAGCTCTGCCCTCTTCCCATTCCCCTGGCTTTGCCTTATGGGTTCCTCATTATCCGTCATCTTCTGTGGCCATATCTGACATGGACATGCTCTCCTTGGGGACTGCACTCCTTTCACAGTCTATTTTGATAAGGTTAGGAGCTTGAGAGATACTTCAGGGGGTCATCAGGTACAGGATATTTTTCCTGGCCTGAGGTGGGATTTCTTTGGCAGTTCAATTTTCTTATACAATTCATAGGTCTGCAGTCTTTTTTCTTCTGGTCATTCCATAAGCAAATTGCCCAGTGAAAGATCTCATCTAGACCTAATATTTAAGCCAGGAAATTCTAGTCTTTTATTTACTGCTTCTGTGTTCTACCCATTTAGCTCCCTAAATTTAATGATTCTTACCTTGAGATCAATCAAAATAATAGGCTTGAGTGGGAAGACAACACTTTTAATTGGATCTTGAAGTCTCAGCTGGCTCTGCTTGTCTACCAGAGAATGCTTAGTAGAAGATACTTGATGAAGGATTTTGTCTGTTCTCTTATCTCCTATTAGACACCATTTTCAGAACCACCTTTTCTAATTCTAATTTTCCAAACTTGCCAGGGTCTGCCTTCTAGGTACTGAGACCACAGACAGAGAGTACCTCTCTCCATGCAGAGTGAATTTCCCACCATCTCTTTTTGTTGATTAGCTAGCTCCAACTTGACCTCGTCCTTCTCTCTAGGCTTTCCTGAAAGTGACAAGAAACAGTGAACACACACTACTGAGTCACAGGCGCTGTGGGCATGTAGTCTGCCTTTCAGGTTATTACAGGTGACGCTTTTATCAAGTGTTTGGTCAGATAGCATAACACTGCTCATCAGCTTTCTATTCTGGATTATATGGGTCCTTGGTACCCACTGCCTGGCTGTTAAGCCAGTCATGCATTTTAGTTCTATTCTAGCAGCAAACCACCTTGGTTACCAAATTCTATTTTAGATAGGATGACTTCAGGGGCTGTGCCAGAGACCTGGAATAATAGTGACAAGTAAGATAAGTAAAAATCTAAGCTGGTATGAGAGCTTTGTTCTGCAATGTCATGGGGGGTCTATATTGTTCCTTCACCATCCTGTGTGTGTTGCTTTCAACTCTGATCTGAGATGGCTCACCACTATATCCACATATTGGCAAGTAGGAAGGAAGAAAGGGGGAAGGGAAGAGAACCTAGCAAGACTCAAAAGTTGCATACATCACTTCTGCCACCTTCTTATTGGTCAGAATTTAGTCACATGGCCACACTGGCTGCATGGAAGCCTGGGAATGTGTATCTCTATTTTGGGTGGTCATATACTCACTCAACTATCTACTGCCATGAAAGAAGGGGAAATGGATATTGGGAATTATAGCAGTCTCTGCTACAGATGTATTATAGAACATGATCGTGTCTTTCCAATCAATTCCTGAATCCAGCCCAAACTCCATTTTCTCTGGAGAATGTGTGGTCCTCTCCTTCAGGTCTGGCTGCAACTCCTCATGAAAGAGAAGAGAAAATGGATATTGGGAGTAGCTGCAGTCTCTTCCTCAGATGTATTGTAAAATTCTAGGACAAGCACTCTACCTTCAACTTTTTCACTTCATATTTCATATCAAATTTTGAGCACTGTATTTCTCAAAGCCTTACTTTCTTTTTAACTAAGTAGGATCCTAGTCTAGTCCTTTAATTCTGGTCTACTGCAAAACAAATGTTTAATCCAAGGGTTCTTAACCTGAGTCCATAAACCCCTATGAAAAGATTTCAGAGGGTCTGTGAAATTTGCACAGCTCCATATGTGTATCGGTTTCTAGGGAAAGGGCTCATAGCTTTTATTAAATTAAAGAGATCCGTGACTTCCAAAAGGTAAAACTGCTAGCCTAGTTTCTTTCTTGCTTAGTCCAGCCTTTATAAAACATTGATTTCATTCAGTCATTTTCTTACTCAGGTCTCCAAAGGCTCTACTTTGCCTGTCAGAATAAAATCCAAATTCTTTAGTTTGATATTCAATGCCCTTCATGTGTCTTGACCCATTCTACCTTCTCTTTTTTACCTCCTTCCAACATAACTGCCCCCACATTCCAGTCTTTACCCAAAGTTCTTTCTCATTCTGTGCCTTTTTACTTTTTACCCATTTTCCACAGCCCAGCTCCGTTTCCATCCCTTTCCTGTCTTTCCAGACCACACTAGGATTTCCTCATCTGAACTCCCTTAACTCTCAGTATGGAGCCCGGTGGACTCTTTCGAAATGTGTGTGTGTGTGTGTGTGTGTGTGTGATTTTATGTAGGGACCATCTTCCCACATTTTAAGATTCTGCCTGGTAAAGACCTAGTCTTATATTTTTCTCAGCTCTACGCTTAACTGAATACTTATTAAATGATTCACTCCTATTAAGACATGGAAATAGGGTTCTGTATATGCAATTTATTTGTGACGTTTAGTGCACTTGAATTGTGCATGTACAACCATAACCTCAAATGCCAAGAAAGGAAGCACTTTATATATTTGGTAATCTACGATATTACTATCACTATATTAGTAACGTATGTACTATGTTTCAGAAAAAAGTAATAACTTTTTTGCTGATGAAGACAATTAAGACTTGGGTTTTTCCTTAAATTCTGTGTAAGTGTATGCTTATTGTCAGTTCCATTAATTCGGACAGCAGGCTGATGAGGCCAAGGACATGATTTGTTGGGCTCTAGTCTTTTTCATGTCACCGGCCACTTGTCCTAAAAGGCTGGTTGAGAGGTATGACTGAGTTGGTGTGATGGATCACGCACATAACTTTTCAGTACTGGCAAAGTCAATCAAAGGACTGAAAATGACTTACGTCACCTTCCAACGTCAAAGGCGACATGAGAAGAGGGAGAAGCTATGGTCAGAGTCACAGTGTCCCCTCCTCCCCTTTGCCCTTCACCAGCCATTTCTCTGCATATATTTATCCTGGCTGAGAATCATTGCCTTCATAGGATGACTACATCATTTGCTAAGACTTCCATTGTATTAGGCTTTAAAGAGATATTGAATTTGGTTCTTGTAAACTTCTGGATGGCTGTGGTTTCCCTAGTTAAAATTTGACCTGTGACGAGTGTTCTTTGTGGCTATTAGTAACGGTGTGTACTTTAACCTCTGTAAACTTCATTTTCCAAGTAAACTTGAATTGATTTATCAACAATCTTAATTTAAAATCTAGGTGGGTTTAGAAGTGTTGATTTACAGATATAAATTTCACTAAGGGAGATGTGGGTTATTAAAAAAATGGCAGAATATAGTGATCATCAGGAGGTGGGAGCCGTAGGATTCCAAATAGCATTTAGTGACTACTGACCGCAGCAGTAACCACCAACCTTAGTAATTGAAGTGAGTGGTTGTAGGTATGTTGCATATTAGAAATAAACGGAGCCTTTATTGGAGTCATAGGGAAAATGGTTGAACAAAATTTTACTGCATTAGAGATTTTTTAAAATCTAGATAATTCTGGAATACAAGTGCAGACCAAAAAGGGTAATGACATTAGCTCTTGTACTTAAAATGTCTCAGAGACTCCTAGTTTTCTCAACTCTTTTGCTATAGGCTCTGGACTTCCCTTTTCAATTTTTTAAAAAATAATTCACTGACAGTTGATATAAAGTATTATATTACTTTCGAGTGTACAACATAGAATTTTTGTTATAGCCTAATCAGTAAAACACTGGATTGAAGTAAAATATTCTTGAATTCAAATTTCAGCTTCCTAATTCCCTGTGTCACCTTTTGCAAGTCATTTAACCTTATTGCAGTTTACTCCTCGCAGTAAGGACCCCTATTTCAGAGTGGGTGCAAGGACTAGTGAGATGATGTGTGTGAAAAATCCAGCTCAATGTGTAGCAAAAGCTAGTACTCTGTAGGTGGCCACTGTGATTTATCATCAATCTGTAAAGGATTAGGAAAAAGTGGGAAGGACCAGAACAAGATTTCTCTTTAAAGTCTGAGTTTTTTGTTTTTCTAAAAAGTAAGTATCTGGTAAGAGCAATTTATTTTATAAAGATACTGTGTTTGAGATGGGAAGGGAGGGTATGATATGAAATTAACTCAGTTGCACAGCCTAGGTCTATCTGAGTTTCATGTACAGAATATACTATTCTGTACAAAGTTTTGACTTTTAATGTGGTTGCCTATGAAATTCCTAAGTTGAAGCTGGAGGCAGCCATCTCATTTTTATAGGGTTCTAAGGGGCTCCAGTTATGAAATTCCCTTTCTGGGAGTCTTCAGTGTTTTTAAAGACATCTAACATTTCCACTTGCTTCAATCATAAGCTGTCTTGAATGGAAATAGTCTGTGGATATGATCTAGATATTTTGGGGGAGAGGCTGTTTATGACTAGATGATGAAAACAAATTGTATTGAATTTTAGTTTAAGCACTAAGTTTAAACACTGTTCAGTGCCCCCACCATGTTTGCTTACAGCAGTGAACAAAGTAATTGATGTAGATATGCCTATCATAATTTACTTTTTTACTTCCTGCATTAGCTAAGATTCTTTTGGTCCCAAGCAACAGAAACCAACTGGCTATTTTAAGCAAAGAGGGGACTTGATTTTAGAGATGCAAGGGTCTCCAAGAACTGAAGGATATGTGGAGTAAACCAGAACTAGCTCTGAAAATATTGGCAGAAGCTGTGTGTGGCCTAATAGGCACAGCTGTAAGTATACTCAGCTCCAGTGTCTGCCATAACATGTGTTGGGTGTCCTTCAGACCCCACGACATTTGGACTCAGCATGTAGTTGTATTCAAGGCTAAGATTTATTACAGTGACGTAACAGGGCTCCACAGCTGGATCAGAATGGAAAAAAAAAAAACACAGGAAAGTCTGGAGGAACCATTGTGCAGGCTTTCTTACGCTCTCTCTCCCATGAGGGGTGGCAGAACGCACACCTTGTCAAGTAACAAAGACACTCCAACCTATGTGAAGTGTTTCTGCCCAGGGAAGCCCTTTAGAGTCTTAGCACCCAAGGTTTTTATTGGGAGATGTTCCTGTAAGCACCCTCCACACATGCCAAAATTCCAGATTCCCACTGGAAAAGCAGGTATTCGGCATAAACCACATTGTTTGCACAGTCTAGGCATAGTGGATCGCCCTGGTCTGTTAGAGACAGGTGAGGACATTTCTGAAATCTGAGTTCCCAGACACCAGCCAAAGACCAACCTGGTCTCAGGCTAACTCTTTTCTCATAACTTATCTCTCAGTTCTCAGTCTCAGATTCTGGAAGGATCAAATCTGACCCACCCCGACTGAGGTGTCTTTGGAATCCATGAACTTGTAGGGAGGCAGAATGGGGTGGTGTAGACATGGCCACTGGAACCCACTCCCTGCGATGGGAGGGTGCAGTTCGCAGAAAAGAGGACTCCATGTGAGCAAGAAGGATCTACTTCAGCTCTCCAGGGCTCTGGAAAACCTTCCTTATGAGGGTTCTGTGACTGTCTTAAGGCTTCCTTCATTCAAGTAATAACACATATTTCTCGAACACCTACTGTGTGTCAGTCTCCTGAGCCAGAAGCATGCCTCCAATATTTTCTCTTTTGAAGAAGAGTGTGCATGTGTTCTGTTGTTTTTCCCCCTATTTTCTCTGGCTTTGTGGGATTTTACTTAAATTCCTCTGGACTTTTGGAGATATCATGAGTTCTAAGATATTATGTTATGTGCCTAACATAAAGGTATTCTTTTCTCTGTTATACTAACCCTTTGATTTATACAGTAATAGGAAGTTATTTTAATGAAGACTACATGCATTCTATTGCTGTGCTCTCATCCTCTTAAATATTTTTATTTCTTTTGTATTGTATATTCTTTAAATATTCTAATTTAATTATTTTCATTACATATTTCATTATTTTAAATATATAAATATTTTGTAACAAATACTTTGATTATTTGCTACAGAAGAAAAACCGCAGAAGCACTTGTATCCAATGGATTTGAAATTAGAAGTTGGTCAGTTAATTTTTTAGAAAGTCATTGAAGCAAGGATTATCATAAAGGTGTGAGATATGCTTCAAGTTATTTTAACTTAAATATTTGTATTTTTGTTTACATCTATGCAAATATTTAAAGAGAGCTTGTGAAAGCAAACTGAGTGCAAAACCTTTCTAGATGTTTATAATGTCTCTCCTAATATTTACTTTTTCCTGCAGCAGCAAGCTTAGGAACAAATACAACTGATTTTTACCAGCAGTTAGTCAGCTGGTGAGGACAGACATGCAGAGAGAACCCACTAATCAAAAGCTTTCAGAATGCAGCTGAGCAGCAAGCGTGTTCAATGGATACAATTAAAGGTGCTCTAATGTACATGTCTGCTGTGGAAAACTTAGAATATATGATAAACAAGCAAAAAATCAGAAATTTTGACATAGGGTAATTACTAAGTTTTTAGTCTCTTTGTTTTATATATATGAAATATATACAGGATGTGGCAAACAAAAGTAGATTTATAATTGTATGTGAAACAGAGTTAATTCTTGTTTTATTATTTATTAATTATTATATTATTTTCCATATGAACAACTGTAAACTACTTTTGCCCCACCCTGGATATGTATGTATATATATATAAGAACCTTTAAAGAACCTTTAATGATAGTTGTCTCATAAAAGTCACTCTTTCTTAAAAATACATGCTTTCCTTGGCTCTCTGACATTACAAGATCCTGGTTTTCCTACTAACAACCTCATCACTTTTATGGGGGGGGATGCTCTTTCTCTTCACTCATCTCTAAAATATTGGTACTCTATGGGTCTGGTCTGCTCAGGGTCACCTTCTCAATTTACTTTCTTTCTGGGGAATTTCCTCTACTTTCCATGGCTTCCAGGATCATCTACCAAACTCCGTCTTTAGCGGGACAAGTCCAATAGTAAATATACAGGGTTACCATCACCACTCTCATAGCAGTCTAACAGCCCTTTTGAAAACATTCTCTCAGCAAACATCAGCGTACAGAGATCACTGCCCCAATTTCTAAATGCTCAACAGCCAGGCTTTTAATGATACTCTAGAACACTTACATGGGAGCTGACACAAAAGGACAGTGCTTCAGACATGATCTGTCTGGATTTTATCCACAAATATGAAGGTTTCCTACTTCATACAATAGCAAATGAGAACTTTAATACAGTTCAGAATAGAACCATATGGGAATATAAAACTGACCTCCATTCAGAAATCAGTTCATTTACCGGGCTTGTTTGATTAGTGTATTAGACCTAGTGTGGATCCTCCTAACCACAGTATTAGTGCAAACACACCGTTTATGTATTCAGTACATCTCTGTTCTTTCTTCTAAGCCTGAGCCAACACGCACACTTTGAAGTATGCTGAACACAAACCCAGCAGCTATGTAACTCTTAAATCATTGCATGGCAATACATGTTGAAAAAATGGTCATTAAATATTTGAAAATATGCTAACAGTTTTCTTTGGGTTCTGAAAATAAAAATGAAAAATTTAAAAACGTTCAGAAAATTGTGTGCCCTCTATAGCACAACTGCCCATCCTCAGGGATTTGTGCTCACTTTGGGTAAAACTGCCTTGACAAAATAAAGGTTAACTGAATGTGGGCCTGAGGGATTTTTACCCCCAAATTTTAGGATTTGCCTATGGAAAGAAAAGAAAAGCAGCTTTTGGCTCAAGATGAAATCATCTCAGAAGTGGATTCATTGAAAGATAATGGTTCCTTTTAAGTAGAGACTGAGGGATCACTCATTTAGGGTTTTACGAAGGAGATTTTTTTTTGCATTATGTGAGTGACATGATAATTTCTAGTCTTTTCCTCATCTAAAATTTCATGAGCCTATGAAATAACTATGTACCTGGCTGGATCTTTGAGAAAGAAGAGAGAAGTGTATGTGGTGATGGTCAGAGGAAGGGGGAGTGGGGGTAAGTGGAGGTGGACAAAGGGGAGATAAATGGGACAGAAAGAGACTTTGCTTTGGGCAATGGGTGCATGATGCTGTGTGCAGATGATGTTTTGTTGAGTTGTACATTTGAAACCTGTATGGTTTTGTGATCAATGTCACCCCAATAAATTCAATTAAAGATAGCACAAAATAAAAATAAAAAATGAAAGTGGGAAAATGGTAAAAAAGAAAGAAATGTAGCATTAATTTTGCAGTTCTACCTATCTCTGTTTTTTTATGTAAAGTGTTAGAAAACATCTTAAACAATAATTAAGATGACTAATTATTCATAATGTCAGCATTTTAAGAGTTTTTTTTCAATTTGGGGAATTCCCTTTTAATATTTATTCACGTGCATAGTTATTTTATAAATGTACACTTATAGCTTTATTTACATTTTTGTTGTTTTAGTGATTTTAGTTATTATGAGATAAATTTAAGGCAATAAGTGTGTTTTCCTGGATTCTGATAGTCTTTGATCCTGAAAAGCACTGGTAGGTGTGGTCAGTGGGAGCAATGCATTAAAAATGTCTAAGGGCACAAAGGCTTCTTTGAAAAACTGACTTTTGTGGTCTGTGGGCATTTCCTAAACTGCTCGTATTGCTTTCTTTTTCCTCTAAATTAGTTGATCATGGACTTGCCAGGTTGGTGACAGTATATTGTGAGCAGGGTCATAAAGCTGCCAAAATCAACCCCCTCTTCGCTGGACAAGCCCTGCAGGAGAATGTGCCTGAAATCCAAGCTCTTGTGCAGACCCTGCAGGGACCCTTTAATACCACAGGTAAAGCCGTTGACACTAGACCTTCCATGTGCTAGTTGCCTGCTGACAGAGGCGGGGCTTCTTTCTCTATTCTTGAAAACCCCTGTGCTTCAAACCACTGGAGCTTCAAGCACTATCAGGGAGAAGGAGTCTTGAAGTTCTAGAGTGGTTTTTTGATAGGGCCCATTTCCCCTGCATTCAAAACTCTATACACAAATGGCCAACAGGTACATGAAACAGTACTCAGGAAAGTGCATATCAAAACCACAATGAGATATCACCTCACACGTTGGCAAGGATGTGGAAGAAAGGGAATCCTTTGCACTCTTGGTGGGAATGTAAGCTGGTGCTGCCACTGAGGAAAACAGCATGGAGATTCCTCAGAAAATCAAAAATAAAACCATCACATCATCCAGCAATTCCACTTTTGGATATTACCAAAAGCAATTAAAATCGGGATCTTGAAGAGATATCTGCACTCCTATGTCCACTGCATCATTGGTGAATCAATATCAAAGATCTAAAATTATTGTAAGAAACCATAAGCAATGTTAAGTAAATGTTGGTTTAACTCATGTAGGTTTAGGCAAATGACTGATAGCTGATTTGGTGCTGAGCTAATGACATTACAAACTTTCCTTTTCTTTGACTGAGTATCAGGGAGATTTCCTTTTACCTTACAATGTTGCTTTGCTATCAATATTAATTCAAATTAAGACCAACTGTTCAATAATAGACATTGCTTTATAGATATTATTAAGACTTGAACATTTTAATTGATAGATATTTGAGATAAAGGTAGGAGAAAAAAATGTACCTATAAAGCAGGTGAAAAGTAGGTTTGAAATTTTAGTTTAAATGACTATAAAATCAAAATTTGACATAAAACAGTATGGCTCTGTCCTTGTGAAAATTTTCTTTT
Source organism: Macrotus californicus (assembly GCA_007922815.1). Taxonomy (NCBI): domain Eukaryota; kingdom Metazoa; phylum Chordata; class Mammalia; order Chiroptera; family Phyllostomidae; genus Macrotus; species Macrotus californicus. The sequence continues at coordinate 26,747 of VMDR010003207.1, forward strand.
TTCCTTTTCTAGTTTTACTACCTTAGGGCTCTTGATCATATTTTTAGTTTTCCTTTTAGAAACATGTAGGTGAGCATTGGCAATGACCTAAGTTATTCACAGTGAAATGCTCTGAATTGCAGTAATTATTTTGGTATATTCTATAATTAGTTACATGGTTGATTCTTCTTTAAGAGGATCCCTTTGATTCCGTTTCATAGGATTATTGAACATGGGGAAGGATGAGGCCTCTCTTGAGGAAGTACTAGCCTATCTCGACCAAATCTACTGTGGGCAGATTTCCATCGAAACCTCCCAACTTCAAAGCCAGGAGGAGAAAGATTGGTTTGCCAAGCGGTTTGAGGAGCTGAAAAAGGAGACATTTACCACAGAAGAGCGAAAACATCTGTCCAAACTAATGCTAGAATCTCAGGTATAAAAGTGGCAGCTAATAATCAATGGAATAGGTCAGCTTATTCTGTACAAAGACATATAAATACTGAAGAGAGGGAATTAAGCATTAAATCTCTGAATGTGCCTTGACTTACCCCACATTGTCTCAGCACAACAGACAATATAACACACACTACTTTATTCCATGTAGGAAAAAGTAGATGGCCAAACAATGGAGCTATTGGTTCTCTTCAGAGTCAGAGTACTTTTTACATACATATTTGTCTATTCACTCTGTCAAAGATCGCAAGATCCTTAAGATCTTCTATTTTTATTACCTGAAGTGATCAAAAAAGAAAAGAAAAAGAAAACTATATATGGAAGAGAAACCAATACGAATTAATGAAATAGAATGTCAGGACTATGATTAGGACTCAGGAATATCAGGATGACAAGAAATTTGTTCCCAATAACTCAGATAGTGGCTAGCTTGCAGCCTTGATAAAATAGCACTGTACAGCCAGGTACTAAAACTCAGGTTCTGGTTGAGACAGCAGAAATATGAGGCCTGACCTCTACTCTGAAAGAACACACATCTAAGGAGGTTTCTCTTGGGCTAAATTATTCTACCTCTGAGGTTGTTTCCTCTGTATCCACTCCAGCGGTCTGGTGTCCTTGGCAAGGCTATCCTGCTGGACTCTGGGTGACTTATGTCTTTCTCTGGGGCAGGTAGTGAAGGGGCATGGCTGCAGCCACTTGAGGTAGTGCAGGGTCTTCTTAACAACACACATAAATGTGTCTGACTTGGACCTAAGTAGCTGGCCATCTTCCTGTAACTAATGTGTCTGATAACGATGTTCCATAGGAGTTTGACCACTTTTTGGCCACCAAGTTTGCCACAGTGAAGCGATATGGAGGCGAAGGAGCTGAAAGCATGATGGGCTTTTTCCATGAATTGCTGAAAATGTCAGCCTACAGTGGGATCACCGATGTCATCATTGGGATGCCCCACAGGGGGAGACTTAATTTACTGACAGGCCTTCTGCAGTTCCCCCCCGAGGTAAGACACTGTCTATGACATACAACTGTAACAGAATAAAAACGCTGGTAACAATTCCTTTTAGAAAACCGACTAAGCTGCCCTGGCTGGTATGGCTCTGGCCTGTGAGCCACTGCTGGTTCGATTCCCAGTCAGGGCACATGCCTGGGTTGCAGCCCAAGTCCCCTGTAGGGGGCGTGCGAGAGGCAACTATGCATTGATATTTCTCTCTCTTTCTCCCTCCCTTCCCCTCTCTAAAAATAAATAAATAAAATCTTTAAAAAAAAACCCCAAAACTAAGCATATGAATCATTGGTCCAGAACCTAGCTTAGTTAACTGATGGAACCCAATGCTGCTGGTTAGAACAGGTATTTGGGTTGATTTTCTGCATATCCTTATTTGGATTCTTTCTTCTTGCAGAGAAGTTAAAGATTAGTTTATTTCCTCAAGGATGATATGAATAAATTCTACTCTGATACACACTTTTCTTACTTCATAAAAATTATTGGAACAAACACAAATATCTGTGCGATTTTATACAATTTTACCTTTCAAGAAGTCAATTTTACCTTCCCCTTATTTGCTGAGTTTATAGTTAATAGATTGTACTAAAACTAATGATATGCACTATTGTCTTAAGAGACCACCCAAGTGAGTGGTTTTATAGGTAGTTGGATCCTGGTATTTCCATTCAGTCCAACTCAGCTGCTCTGCTCTGTAAGTCTCTCAAAAGACTTGAGAGTCAGGACTGAAGATCTGATGTCAGGGGACATCAGAGAGATTTGATATGAATAAGGTTGTGACCATTATGCATGGATAAGCCTCATTACTGTCCTTGGCCAGGGGATTAAAAACAACTACAAATGTTAAAGGGGCTGTCAGAGTTAGATGGAGTGAGTAGAGCCCATGGAAGGACGTGTTGTTCTTAAGAATATTAGAGAATCTATGTGGTAGCATGTCCAGGGGCCAAGCTTTACCACTCTTACTCAGACCTCAGTAGTTCTGTTGCTGAGAGATTGATCATCAGCTGTTAAAAGTGATTGACAGATGGAGGCATGTGCTTAGATACATGCAGAAATTCTTACACCAAAAATTACGTTTCTGAAATATCTCAAAGAAGTTATTGAAAGATGCAAAATTATTATACATGATCGTATTTGTGACAAACACATCTGCATCTACACTGTGTATGTTCCTATTTGCAGATAGGTAAACAAGCTTTTGCAAATTAGAGAAGCTTTTGGGTCATTCAAACAATTTGTCTGATTGAGAATAACATGCTGTTTTGGTAAATACTTTGATCTGAGGCTCAGCTTTGTTACTCATTTGCCAAGGACCTTTAACCATTTACTTAACTCTCTTGCTTGTTCACTTTAAAAATGGGTGGTGGCATCTACCTCGTAGAAGACTGAAAATGAGCTGAGAAAACATGTAGAGAAGTCCTTTGAACATTGGACTTCTGTAGTTCTTTAGATGTAACTTGAGCTAAGAGTATCCTCCCTAAATGGGATTAAGTTCTATTATTTTCCTTGCTACTTTTAATGAAATTAATCCAAAAAGTTCTTTGGACAATATATTTTAACAGGTGTATTTAAGAAACATTGTTTTGCTTATTGTGAGGCAGAGGTAACTTACTAGGTCATGTTAGAGTCTTCATGGTGTTGGTACTTCATTTGATTGCGAAGATCTCCAAATAGTTCTGTGCATTTGAGCAGCTAGAAATTTGTGCCTATCTTTAAATAATGCATGGTAGTAATTATTATAAAAGCATGTGCATAATTTTTTTGTATTGTGTAATTTAAACCAGCCAATTCTTTTCTAGTCTCTATCACAATAAAAAACATTTTTCCTTTATGTGTATCCACAATAGCTGATGTTTCGCAAAATGCGAGGCTTAAGTGAATTTCCAGAAAACGTCCCAGCCACTGGAGATGTCCTGTCTCACCTGACCTCCTCGGTTGACCTGGACTTTGGTGCACACCATCCCCTGCACGTGACAATGCTGCCTAATCCATCACACCTAGAGGCCGTTAACCCTGTGGCTGTCGGGAAGACTCGCGGAAGGCAGCAGTCTAGACAGGATGGGGACTACTCTCCAGACATTTTGGCTCAGCCTGGGGACAAAGTCATTTGCTTGCAGGTACTTGTAGCTTCCGGAAGTGAGACCAGAAGTTGGGAAAACAGGGGCGAAAGAATGTCCACGTTGGAGGTCTGAAAGGAAGTGGCAGAGAGTCAAGATAAAACTGAGATAAACTTTTGGGGAAAAAATATTCTGGAGCTGTTTTAAGAGTTAATAACAGATATGAGGTTTAGAGTCAAGGCAACTGACTTCAGACTGCAGTTTGCACTGTGTGTTTTCTTTCTTGAGCTGTAAATTAATTCAGGAGGTACTGACTGGCATACCTGCTACTGCTAGAGGACAGATGTCCTGACTTCTGTGCAAGTGTGGCCTTCGAGGGAGCCACAGGGCACCCGCACATCTACCAGGGCTGTAAAAGTCTGGATTGATTTATTTTTTTGCTTGTTTGTTTTAAAACAAAGGTCTTTGGTATTAAAGAATTCAAATTATTAGTGCGGGTCTTGCTCCCCTGTCTCCTCCTCTCAGTTTTTCATAATCTAAAAGGCGTCTTTTAGAAGTTCGGATTGTGAGTCACATTTTTTTTCTATGAGTGCTTATTTAAATACGAACACTTAGTTAATCATGGATATCAGTAACTAAGTCTTCAAACACAACAGAAATCTATAAATCTGTAAGGCAGTATAATATTGGTTATGTATACAAATAACCACATTATCTTATTGATGTTAATTTTTCAAGAAACTTGTGGAAAATTCTTGAGGGTAGGCAGACTGAATTTTATTATGATATGGTATTTCAAAATAGAAATCTACAAATCATTAGCTACACATTCTCTTTACCTTTCTCTTAACTCAGGATACTCTAAAATATTGTCGTCATTTACGGTTACCCACTACATGAAGCAGATCTTAAGACCGATTTCTAAAGATGTGGAAATGGCATTTCTTTAAAGTGATGAGAAACTGACTGCCTACTTTTGTTGACTTTGTGTCCCCGAGATATTTTGCCCTGCTCTGTCTATGTATGTCTTCCTTGGCTCGAGTACATGATTATGATTTCTTGTGGGAACTCTAAATTTCGAGCCTATGAAATCATGGTGAGTGAGGTTCCTGAGGCTGCTTTTTCTTCCTGCCTTCTGTTTATCTTAGTCCTGGACCTGGGGAAAGTGGGTTCTCATGTTTCTACCCCCTCTCCACCCCAGTCAAGGTTGGCTGAGCAGCTTCCTCACCGAACATTCGTTTGTGCTCTTGCACCTTTAATCCTATGAAGCTTTATGGAACATAGTAAAGTGGTTTCTTTCTTTATTTAAAAGGGAAAATAAAATTAGCAAATGACACAGGTATACTTTAGTGCCAAGAATCCAAAGACCAGGATAAAATGATGTAAGTTATGAACATTAAGTTATATTCTCATCAATACCTCTACTGTAACATTTTTGTAAAGGAGCAGAAAAGGCACACACCTCTCTTCCTTGCTATATTGACCTCTTTTTACATACCATATTTTGCTGTGTATAATGTGCACTTTTTTGCCCAAATTTTTGAGGGGAAAATAAGAATGTGCATTATACAAGGATGTAATGATTATATACCATGGGTGTAATAATCTGTGTATAATGTACACAAAAATGTGGGTGCACATAATACACAGGAGCACATTATACATGGGAAAGTACAGTACATCCTTACCCTACAAGAAATCCCATCAGCAAGGGGGCCTAAGGGTGAGGAACCCTTTCTTCCCACGTGGGCCATTGTGTGGCTGCCAGTTGGGCTTACAATGTAGCACAGTATGGAAAAGACAAGAACTCTGGAACCAAGAAGACCTTAGTTCAAATCCTCCCTTTGCTGCCTTGTAGCTTGGCAGGCTTTGTTCTGTTACTCTGAGTCTCATAGGTAAAACAAGAGTATATTACATTCCTCATCGTATTTTGAGGATTAAGTGAGAACATGTACATAATAAGTTCCTTAATCCAGGAGAGAGGCTTGAAGAGATGGGGAAATAAGTAGAAAAAAACAGCAGTATCACAATCACGGAAGGTCTAATGTCTAGTGCAAGCCATGTGAAATATATACTCTTTCTGAACCTTGGTTTTCTCATCTGTAAAACGGATAGTAGTGACTCCCTTACCTGTCCTCCCCACCACAGCCTGGTTGTTGAGTGGATTACTAGAGATATGTATAGCACTGTGGAGATAATGTAAGGGTATGTTACTACTAGGCATAAATATTCCAAAATGTCAGTTATTCCTATAGACCCTAGCAATGGGAAGGTATGGACTGGAAAGTTCACTTGGGCAAAGGCATGCTTTCTTTCCTACTGCAAATGTTCTACTTATATAAAAATAACTCTTTATAGGACATTAACAGTGTCATTAACAATGAACTTCTAAGTACTTTTTCTTAATTCATATTTAGGTATTTCAATAGTTATTAGAGCCACAAAGAATGCCTTAAGTTAGGGCACATTAGATCATTTTATTCTTTAGTTTAGCATATTGGCTGTTTATGATCATTGTCTTTTTATCACAAAGTCTGTGGGGCTTATATTCTGTTCTGAGATTTTCTAAGATCTACAATTTCCTCATTATTTGCTTTTAGCTTTTCTTAAAAAGAAACTCCCCCTTCTCTGCCACCTTTCATCCACCGGGTTTTGTGATGCTAAGATCTAGCAGACTTCAAATGTTCTGGAAGACTAACACATTTTAGATATTCTCTCATAGTAACATTTTGGTTTTTCCTCAAAACCTCTTGTTTCTAATGTGTGGTCTAATTCCCACCCCGCCCTGCCCCCGGCCAACACACACACACCTCTCTTGGCTGTCCCATCACTCTCCTTTACGGTACACAGAGTCTAATGTAAGGGTATTGGACTTACACACAGCACACAGTCTCTTAGGGGGCGGAGGTGGGGGTTGATTGGGCAAGAGGGAGGGTTCAAAGCCATGAACTGCTGTTCCTTGTACTCACAGCTGTTTCCACAAAAGTTTTACTAGGGCTGACTTTCTTTCTGCACCTCCAGCAGCCCTTCCTCCTGCGGAGCTGCTGTGTGTACTAGACTGTTGATGAGTACACTAGGAGGGATGCGTGCACGTGATGATGAGGGGTGGAAGGAGTAGGTCCACTGGTAGTGGCTGCAAGAGGAAAAGAACTGATTTAGCATCTCTGAAAACTGCTCTAGATTAGCATAACTGTTCTAGAAAATCCTACAACCAGCAGAGTTTGAGGAGGACAGGGGAGCAGTGAGAGGGTAGTTATTTTTATTCCTGTTGTTATTTGAAAACTATTTATTCCAGTGTGAAAACCTAAATTTCTCCATCGCTTATGTTCCTTTTCTTTTTTCTCCCCCATAATTTAGGTTCATGGTGACGCTTCTTTCTGTGGTCAAGGGATTGTTCCTGAAACATTTACGCTCTCCAATCTCCCACACTTCAGAATTGGTGGAAGTGTCCATCTGATTGTCAATAACCAGCTGGGTTACACCACTCCGGCAGAAAGAGGAAGGTCTTCCTTATACTGTAGTGATATTGGTATGTTACACAGCATTGTTGGTGTTGCTGGGTCGGACAAGGAATTTCTAGAGAAACTTTTAGTTCACTTAGAGCAGTGAGCCTCACTGGTTATCCCATTTTAAATTTTGATCAAATACAGTCAGTGGTCACCTTCAGTGTTCTTAGGTTAATATTCCTTTTAAACTGAGTGTAATCTTTATATCCAAAGAAATAAGACTGGAGTGGAACTTAGAGGGTGCAATCTCAAATTGCTTAAGTATCCAGTTGAATGATCTGGTGGAAACCAGAGATCAAAACCAGAGATCAACACTAAAGTAATTGTCTTTAGGATGTTCAAACTTGGAGAACTCAAATCCTAGCCAAAAAGGAGATGTTTGATTTGATAAGGAGTTAATGTCCAAAATATATAAAGAACTAACACAGCTTAATAACAAAAACAATCCAATAAAAAAATGGATGGAGGGACTGAATGGACATTTGTCTAAAGAAGACATACTGATGGCCAACAGGCACATGAAAAGGTGCTCAGCATCGCTATCCTCAGGGAAATGCCAGTCAGAGCCACAATGAGCTATCACCTCACACATCTTGGAATGGCTATCATCAAAAAGACGAGAGACAACAGGTGCTGGAGACGATGTGATGAAAGGGACTCTTAGAGACTGTTGGTGGGAATGTAAGCTGGTGGAATCACTTTGGAAATAGTGATCACTATGGAAAACAATATGGAGATTCCTCAAAAAATTAAAAATAGATCTACCATAGTATCCAGCAATTCCACTTCTGGATATACATGCAAAGGAAATGAAAACAGGATTTTGACAAGATATCTGTACTCTTGTGTTTATGGCAGCATATTCACAATAGCCAAGATATGGAAGCAACCCAAATGCCCATCATTGGATGAATGGACTTTAAAAAATATTATACATATGCACAAGGAATATTATTCAGTCATGAAAAAGAAATATCCTGCCATCCGCTTATGACAACATGGATGGAACTTGAGTACTTTATGCTAAGCAAGAAAGGTCAGGGAGAAAAAGACAATTATTGTATGATATCACATGTATGTGGAATCCTTAAAATAAGTCAAAGCTGGAAAAAAACCCAGAGGGTAAAATGGTGGTTACCAGGGCATTAGGAGTAGGGGGGATGACATTGATGGTGTTTAAGGTAAAAACTTGTAATGAATAGTAAATAAACCATACAGATCTAGTGTACAGTATAATGAATATAGTTAATAATGCTGCGCTATAGTGGTATAATGTGATGAACATTGGTTCAATGGTGATCATATTACAGTATATAAATTATCAAAGGAACATGCTGTATACCTTGAATTTACAAATTTTAACATGTCAAATTTATTAAATTTGTCCAGGTAGTCTGGTGAGATATCAGATGTGAAGAAGTAAGCTGTTAGAGCAGAAACTATACTTTTTTAGACCCAGTCCTGGCCTGGGTGCCTTTTAGGGCTATGTGGATTTTTTGTGATTGGTTAGAGATACTGAAAACTCATCTTGAACTTCTCTTTGGAGAAAATCCATTTTTTTTCTAGAATGTATTCTCTCATGACCCTTTTATCTTAGGAGGAAAGATAATATTAATAATGACAATGACAAAATAAATATTGGTTATTACATACCAGGTACTGTTAAGCGTTTTATATGCATTAACTCATTTAATATTTACAACAATGCTAAGAGGCAGGAGCTATTATCCCTGCGTTAGAGATAGGGAGACTGACATTCATAATTTTATGAAGGTCACACAGTAAGTCACAGAGCTGTGACTTGAACTCGTTCTTGTTAGCTGGACTCCAAGATGTGTTTTTTAAAAAAATATAATTTAAAAAATATTTTATTTATTGATTTCAGAGGAGAAAGAGAAATATCAACCTGATGCTTTATCCACCTATTTATTCATTGGTTGATTCTTTTTTTAAATTACATTTTATGGCCCTGCCTGGTGTGGCTCAGTGGTTGAGTGCCAGCTTGCGAATCAAGGAGTTACCAGTTCGATTCTCAGTCAGGGCACATGCCTGGGTTGCGGGACCAGTCCCCAGTAGGGGGCATGCAAGAGGCAACTGCACATTGATGTTTCTCGCCTTCTCTTTCTCCCTCCCTTCCCCTCTCTAAAAAATAAACAAAATCTCTTTTTTTTAAAAGCAAATTATATTTTGCTGATTATGCCATTGCAGTTGTCCCAATTTTTCCCCTTTTGCCCCCCTTCACCCAGTACCCCCCACTCCCTCAGGCAGTCCCCACACCACTGTTCATGTCCATGTGTCATGGATAGATTCTTGGACTATTCCATTTCTTGCACTGTATTTTACATCCCCAAGGCTATTCTGTAACTACCTATTGGTACTTCTTAATCCTGTCTGTATTGATGATTCTGTCTTTATTCTTCTTGTTTGCTTAGTTTGTTTTTTAGGTTCAATTTTTGATAGATATGTATTTATTGCCATTTTATTGTTCATAGTTTTGATCTTCAACATAGATATAATAATGATTTGGTGATGATAAACTCCTTTAGTTTTTTCTTGTCTGGGAAGTTCTTTATTCTAAATGATAGCTTTCTATTCTAAATGACAGCTTTGCTGGATAGAGCAATCTTGGCTGTAAGTCCCTATTTTTTATGACTTTGAATATTTCTTGCCAATCCCTTCTAGCCTGCAAAGTTTCTTTTGAGAAATCAACTGACAGTCTTATGGGAACTCCCCTGTAGGTAACTAACTGCTTTTCTCTTGCTGCTTTTAAGATTCTCTCTTTATCTTGAACCTTTGGCATTTTAATTATGATGTGTCTTAGAGTGGGCCTCTTTGCATCCATCTTGTTTGGGACTCTCTGTGATTCCTGGACTTGCATGTCTATGTCCTTCACCAAATTAAGGAAGTTTTCTTTCATTATTTTTTAAAATAGATTTCCAATTTCTTGCTCTTTCTCATCTCCTTCTGGCATCCCTATGATTTGAATGTTGGACCTCTTAAAATTGTCCCAGAAGCTATTTATACTATCCTCATTTTTTTGGATTCTTTTTTCTTCTTCTTGTTCTGATTGCTTGTTTTTTCCTCCTTATGTTCCAAATCATTGATTTGATTCTCAGTTTCATCCACCCTACTGTTGTTTCCCTGTAAATTGTTCTTTATTTCAATTAGTGTGTCCTTCATTTCTGACTGGATCTTTTTACACTGCTGAGGTCCTTGGGAGGGATTTACCCAGGCCAGCTATTTGCAAGGACTGGCTGTGACGACTGACCACCAACCTCTGCCCCTTGTGGTCTGTAACTGTCCATTGGGTGCACTGGCCCAGAAGTTTCCCTGGTGGTGCAGGCCAAGGTCAGCCCCCACCTGTGTTTTGCCCAGGGCTACCCTATGTGAGCCATAAAGCAATCTGAGATGCTGCTACTTGTGCTGGTCTTGGAGATTCCCGAGTGAAGCCAATCTGTGAAATTAGGCTGCTTGCTGCTGGTGCCCAGCCTGGGGCCCCTTAGCAAAAGGTAGGTGGCTGGGAGCTCACTGAGGCTGGGTGTTGCTTGTTTGAGAAGATTCAGGAAGCTGTGAAGCATGAGCCGAAACCAGCCATTTATATGGAAAAGCTGTTTGGGTGGACCTGTAAGTTGGGTGGGGTGGAATCTCTGGGGATCTCCAGGGCAGAGCAACAGTGTTAGCCAGGTAGATGGAATCTCAGATATTGCACTAGCCTGCCTGTGGCTCTGTTGGGGGGAGGAGGGTTCAGAAAAGGGATAGTGGCCTCCTCCCACATTTCTGTCTGGGAGAAAACTGTTTCCCAGCTCTTGCCTTGATGCCAGACACTTCACTTCCTCCCTGTTTGCCACTGGTGCCTTTCAAGCTGCTACCCTGGTGCTGGAGCTCAGAGGGAGTAAGTCTGAGTGCATGTTTGGGTTCTTTAAGAGGAACTGCTTGGGACTTTAGAAGTTTCTTCCACTGACTCAATCCTTGCTGGCTTTTGTAGCCAGGTATGGGGACTTATCTTCCTGGCACTGGAACCCTGGGCTGGGGGGCCGGGGGTGGGGCTGGGACCCCTGCTTCTGAGATACCCCTCCTAAATTTTTATCTATCACACATGGGTGTGAGACCAGCCCGTTTGTGTTTCTGCCTTAATTCTGTAGTTGTCAGATTTCCATTCAACTTGATTTCTGATGGTTCTGACCGATGGTTTTTCTATATTTTAGTTGTAACTTTTTTTAAAGATTTTATTTATTTTTGGAGAGAGGGGAAAGGAAGGAGACAAAGAGGGAGAGAAGCATCAGTGTATGAGCAAAACCTCGATCTGTTGTCTCTTGCATGCCCCCACTTGGGGACTTGTCCTGCAACCCAGGGATGTGCCCTGACTGGGAATCAAACTGGTGACCTTTCAGTTAGCAAGCTGGCACTCAATCCACTGAGCCACAGCATCCAGGGTTCTTTTAGTTGTAATTTGATGTGGTTGTGCAAGGAGGCAAGCTTTGTTTACATATGCCACCATCTTGACCAGAAGAGTACGTAGTTTTTTCCATTGGTTGATTCTTGCATGCGCCCTAACTGGTGATTGAACCTGTAGCCTTGATGTTTTGGAATGACTCTCCAACCAACTGAGCTACCTGCCAGGACCAATGTTTGGGTTCTTAATGACCAACCCAAACTATATCAGAGGATGTGGGCTGCCTCTCCACTCAGGCCACAGGATTTGGCCCTGGGCTAATGTCATCTGGGTGAACTGGCCCACTTCATCTTGGTCTTCTCTGCCTCAGGGAAACTTGTGGGCTGTGCCATCATCCACGTCAATGGAGATAGCCCAGAGGAAGTGGTCCATGCCACACGACTGGCTTTTGAATACCAGCGCCGATTCCGGAAGGATGTGATTGTTGACTTATTATGCTACAGGCAGTGGGGCCACAATGAGCTGGATGAGCCCTTCTTCACCAACCCGGTCATGTACAAAATCATCAGGTACACTTATACACCTTTCTTTAGTATGCCTTCTTCCCCATGGTGCTCACATTATGCTTTTTATTGACACTCTCCATTAGAATGGCCAACTTTCCCGGTTTGTCTGGGACAGAAAACTTTCAGTGCTAAGACTGGGACAGTCCTGGGCAGACTGGGATGGTCACCCCACGGGTGTCAGGAAAGCTCCCCATATTCTTCAAACTCTACATGTTTCCTCAATGAACAGACAAAGGGGGCAACTTAACAACCTCACTTAGAAGATGGGAAGACGGAATAGGAGGACTAAGGCAAGTCTTGCCTGAAATTCCTTAGTATGGCATTGTCAGGTCAGGAACAGAACCTCCATGATACGCTTCTGCAGACTATAGACGGAGACCCACTCTGCCTTGGCTAGAGGGTGCATGATGGGTTTTCATGACGGTCAGAGCTGCTGTCCAGTTTAGAAGCCACAAGCTGTAAGAGGCTACTGAACTCTTGGAATGTGTGGGAATCCGATGGAGCTGTGCTGAGTGTAACCTACACACCGGATTTCAAAGACTATATGAAAAATGTTAACTACCTCAGTAATAACTTTTATATTGATTAGATGTTAAAGTGATAATATTTTGGATATATTGAGTTAAATAAATGTAATTAAAATTAACTCCACTTGTTTCTTTTTACCTTTTCTAATGTGACCATTAGGAAATTTTAATTCCACATTGGCCTGCATTCTTTTTCTGTTTGACAGTATTGAGTGGGAAGGTTAATGTGACAGAGAGATATGTCACTTTGAAATTTCCTCTTTAGATACTAGAAGGTAAAATAGATCCTGCTTCTTTATTTCCTCATAGACATAAATTAAAGCAGAAGAATAAGCTTGGTGATCTTTTACGATTCATTCTGGTCATAGGTAGCAGACTGCTCTTGGAAGAACAAATCTGGGTTACCTCTTTAGTCTGAGCTTAGCAGCCGAATTACTTAGTGTGCCCGAGCACCCCATTTAAAGTAATCTCTCCTGCCTACCTCTCACTGTGGTCAGGATTAAATGTGATATCAGTATATGTGAATAGACCTTACAGTTTATGCAGCTACAGAGAGGCATTATTATTACTGCCGTTATAAAACCCAGGAGCTGAATATGTACAGGATTCTCAAAGACACCTGAAACTGATGTTGGCTACTTTGGGTTTAATACTTTTTAAAACAAGCAGTGCTGAATGGGTAGATTATGTAGGTCAGTCCTGTAAATAACTGAATTTACCAAGTCATAGAGAAACCACCAATTATTTCTACCTGAACGTAGACAAAAGTTCATAAAGATAAATTTGTTTTCTCTTGCCTGGATGAAGTTGTTACTCACAACTGTCTTTTTGAAAAAAAATAATGTATTGGAGTGAAAGTCAAATGACATGACATGGATGATTCAAAATTCAGTGCCATTTAGTACATTCACAATGTCATACAACTACCCCTTCCACTGGTAGTTCCAAAGCAATTTCCTGAGTGGCTTTTTACAGCGACGACACTCCACAATACCTTTGACAATGACTATATCTGTCTCTCTTTGATTTTCACAAATCACATTGATTTTTTTCCCCCTCTTTCTTGGACAGAGCCCGAAAAAGCATTCCAGACACATATGCAGAGCACCTTATTGCCAATGGACTCATGACCCAGGAGGAGGTCTCAGAAATCAAAGCCTCCTACTATGCAAAGTTAAATGACCATTTAACAAACCTGACCCACTATAGCCCCCCTGCCACTCACCTGCAGGCCCACTGGCAGGGCCTGGTTCAGCCGGAAGCCCGGATTACCACCTGGAACACAGGTGTGCCCCTAGACCTCCTGCGGTTTATTGGCGGCAAGTCTGTGGAGGTGCCAGAGGAACTCCAGATGCACAGTCACCTTCTGAAGATGTATGCTCAGGTGGGAAGCTCTGAACTCTGTAATTTTTTGTTTCTTGTGCAGCAAAGGAATTGATGTTGGGCTGGTCATTTGGTTGGCTAATTTATTTGACAAATATTTGTGTGTTATGGTGTTCTAAGAACCAGTTCTAGTGGTGTTTTGGTACTGATGGTCGATTATCTCAGATTTTGTCTCCTGCCTTCCTTTCTTCCTACCTTCCTTCCTTCCTTCCTGTTTAGTACATTAAGTGTACATGTACTACATGCACATTATTAAAAATATAGCAATATTGGAATGCCTCTTTGGATTTTTCTGACCAGCAAACACTCATTCTTTTGGGTGGCTTAAATAAAATAAATGAAATCAACACACTCCTGGAGTCAACTATTTACATCCTTAATCATGTTGAGGTTTTACATACTGTCTGATGTTAAATATAGATGTGAACCCTCCCCCCCTGCCCCCGCCCCGGTTTGCCTGGGACTCAGGGGTCTCCTGGGATGCGGGACTTTCATTGCTAAAAACAGGAGAGCAAGGAGTTAAAGCTTCCATCTTTCTTAAACTTGGATAAAAAAGACTTTACCCTCCAAACTATTTTTAAAACACTAACTTCATGTTGGGATTTTAATTATAGGTATAGAGACTATGAAAACAAACCATGTTCTCCCCATCCAGGAGAAGAGATAGAATATTGTGAACACTGTTCCCCATGAACACTTCCCTGCTGCCATTGCTCAGCCACCCACAGGGTTAACAACTAACCTGAGCGCCTGTGTGTTTTGCCTGTTTTAAAGTGTCATATAAGAAGAAAAAATACAAAAAAAAGATAAAAACGAATAAAGTGTTATAGGATTGCTATCAGACTTTCATGTATTCTTTTACGCTTTCTGTTTTGTTTAACATTAGATTTTTTGATACTTCCCACTGTTGCATTATATCTTTTGAACTTTATGAAAAAGGATATAGACCCTTAAAAGTTTCTTTTTTCCTTCCCTTAAATTTTACAGTCTAGACTGGAGAAGGTGATGGAAGGAACCAAATTAGACTGGGCCACAGCAGAGGCTCTCGCCCTGGGCTCATTACTTGCTCAAGGTAAGAAGTTTCTGTTTAGCTGGACAGCTGGTAGGGGATGCTTTAATATGACATATGTTACATGTAACCTCTGCAGAGTTTAAAATGACAACTACTTCCTATTGTTTTCATTGACTAGAGAGATTCTAAAACACGTTATCTTTTCTTACCTGACAATATTATTTAATCTTAGTACAAGTCATGTTGGCAAACTTCATTGGAGACTAGGGCAGTTATACCTGGAAAAAAAGGGCTCAGGGCTGGATGTATTAGAAAAACATTTCCTCTAAAAACTGTAAGGCAGCCCTAGCTGGTGTAGCTCAGTGGATTGAGCGTGGGCCTGTGAACCAAAGGGTCACCAGTTTGATTCCCAGTCAGTGCACATGCCTGAGTTTAGGGCCAGGTTCCCCAGTAGGGGGTGCGCTAGAGGCAACTACACATTGATGTTTCTCTCCCTCTTTTTCTCCTTCCCCTGTCTCTAAAAGTAAACAAATAAAATCTTTAAAAAATATATATATATAAAAACTGTAAGGCAAATGATGACTCTCCATTCTTATATAATCTCACCTTCACTATAGATATTGAATGTAGGACTCGTATATTTTTATAAGGATAACTATTATGCTAAGGAAAACTCTCAGGATGAGCTGATGTATAACAATTCAGGGTCACCATGTCTTATTATTACTAGGTTATTCATGGGAATCTGGATTTTTTTTCCCCTCTTCTTGCTTAAGGTTTTAATGTTCGTCTGAGTGGCCAGGATGTTGGCCGTGGAACATTTAGTCAAAGGCATGCAATGGTTGTTTGCCAGAAGACTGCTGACACCTACATCCCCCTGAACCATATGGACCCTAATCAGAAGGGGTTTCTAGAGGTAGGATGTTCTCTTATCTATTGTAAAATCCAGATGTTGATGATTATAGTTACAGGATTCTTAAAGCAACTGGGGGTTCAATGCTTTGAAGTAAAGGGATGCCGACTGGATAGATGATATAGGCTTATCCATTTGGAATGGAAGTAACATATTAGCAAGTAGACTAGAGTCATTTTACTCTGGCTACTTCTCTGCAATCATATCAATGTCAAATGAATGTTAATTTTCTCAGTCAAAAATTGATATTACAGACTTCGTATTGCTGGATTCATTAAAGTAAACCAAAGATGTGAACAATTAGCCAATATTCCTTTCCCATTTTTTTAGAAAAGCTATTTCATCAAGGTACTTCATTCCCTAAGGTTTAGTAGGCTTGATGAATATACCTATCATCACATATTTCCATTTGTCAGTCAATGAGCTGTACTGATTAGAGTCAAGGGCAGGGGTTGGGTCTTCTCACTACATGTCTCTCCAACAACCAGCATATACCTGGCATGTGGTGTTTATTAAAATAAATTACCCTTTAAGGTTCAATTAGGGGCGTGTCTTCTTTTTTCCTACTCTAGCCATTTGTTTGAGAGTATAATCTTGAGTTCATTGATATCAATATTTATTTTAAAAATTTACTCGTCAAAAGGAAAATTCCAGGAAGATTACTTACTAGGCATACTGCTCAGCTTTTCTTTCAGTTAGTCTAAAATCTACCCCTGTGTCAAGTCAGATCGATGATCTAGTACTGAAATGTTCAATATCCCCCACCACCAATGACTTTTTGGAATTGTGGTTTCATATATAGTATTGATTAGCTTTAGATATTGGTATTTGAAAAGCCCCAATTAAACACCCTGCCTCTTTTCTGAGTGAGCTGTCAAAGATTTCATTTATTATCTAATACCATGTGCTTTATATGAGGACCCTGGGAGAAGCACCTACTTGATCTTTGCTGTCTTCGTTGGTGTACATCAGGAATCCTGCAGCTAACCGGCATCCTCTTATCAATAATGACTTCCATAAAATCAGAAAATGAAACAGTGAATATATGTACTTTTCAAAAAAATATATAATGGCTCCTATGAAGGGGTAGAGGTTACAATGGCCTTGGTAAAAGTGAGTAGGTTGCCAGGGTATATCTTTTCTCCAACTCTGTTTCTCAATCAATTTCTGCTTTTTCCTGTGCTTACTTTGCACTGCCATGTTATATATTATATATAACTACAAGCCATTGTAAATACTTTTTGGAATAAATAAAAGCATTAATAGATTCAAGAAAATAAGGTATACCAATGTACAAAGTATAATAGATCCATAGGAGAAGGAGCAGATAATCCTACTTGAGGAAATCGGGGAAAATTTGGCAAGGAAGCCAAATTTCACCAATACTTGGAGGACAGTAGCAGTTGCCTCTTCTAACACATGTAGGCAGAACATTTGATGTGGACACAGTAACACATTAAAAAAAAAACTGAGAAGTGAGAGGACCTGATATGCCCAGGGAACTACAAAAGCTTCATATCACTGGAGACTGAACTGCAAAGTGGATACAGGAGTAAAAATGAGGAGACAAGCCAAATAGGACTGCCCACATTGAGGAAGACTTTGAGTATTATGTAAAAGAGAAATGGTGGTGGAATTCTGAGTAGATGATCCAATTTTCATATTATCAATAGAAAGATTATTCCTGATAACACTTTGGAAGCCTAGGTTGAAAAAGAATGAGAATTTAGGACAGTTTCTAAGGAGGCTTCTCAATCATCTAGGCAGGAAATCACAGGGACCGGAATTAGGGCAATAACAGTGCAGATGGAAGATGGGGGTCAGATTTGAGAACTATTCAGAAAATCATAGCTGAAGGACTTACTGGTAGATGTAGGGCATAAATAAGAAAGGCTAGTCTCAGTTTTATTCTAGCTTCATGACTCGGACAGCTGGTATATGATGACAGCCTTTACCCAACGAGGGAGTGAAGAAGAGGAAACAGGTTTGGTGAGGAAAGAGAATGGATTCTGTTTTGGACACTTGACTTAGAGGGGCTGAATGGCATAGAGGTTTCTATCAAGCAATTAAATAAGTATATCTGGAGCTAAGGAAGGAATCTGGTCTTGTGATCTAGATTTGGAAGTAATCAGGCTATAAGAGTGTTTGGATCACGGGGTGGGAGAATCCCTGAGAGAAAGCAAAGTGATAAAGCGCCAAAGGATAGAGTCTTGGGGACAACAGTTAAGTGACTGTCATAGGAAAAGTATTCCCATAAAGAGCATTCAGGAAGGTATGAAGAGAACTAGAGTCACCGTGTCATTGAACTCAAGTATGGAGGAGTCAGATAAGAGGAAGAATAACACGGTCATTGGATTTGGCAAGTAGAGGGTCAAGGGTTGACCTCATGTGGAGCTATTTTTTTCTGTGTCACTTTGGCTATCCCATTTCTATGTAGAGCTATTTTAGTGGAGTGGTGAAAGCAGAGGCTAGAGTGTACCAGTTCAAGGGTAAACAAGAGTTAAGGAGGAGAAGGCAAGGGAATTAGATAATTCTTTCTAGCAGCGTGACTGTGAAGGAAAGTAGTAGCTGGAGAGCATTGGTCGAGAATATTTCTTGTTTTGGGTTTAAGCTTTTGATCTGTTGAGAGGAGAAAGCCAGTGAGGAAAGGTTCAGAAAAGAGGGGTTAGGTGATGAAGCTGGGAGAAGAAGCCAAAGACTTAGATTTAGGGTTTAGAATATGAATGGGCATGTCAGCCTTGAGTAGGAAGGACGATGAGGAAAGAGGTGAGGACAGTGGAGATGCAAGAAAAGTGGCCACTACAAACCCCATTTACAACATACATAGGAATCTGAGAAATTCAGCAGTCTTTTAAAAAAATTAATGCATTATAGATATTATAACTGAAATAAAAATAGAAATCAGAAATGATAAATTATGCATAATCCCACCATGATAATAAATTATCTATTTGCATTTTTCTGTTATCATTGAGTGTTTATCCATACAAATCACAAAATTTTATAGTTGTAATCATTATAGAGATGTAATTTCTTTGTTTTTTTAAAAATAAAAGCTTTATGAAGCTATAACTTACAGAATTCAGCCTTTCAGACTTAACTAGAAGTCGTGATACCATAAAAGTCCTGGCAGAAAACATAGGCAGTAAAATTTCATACATCCTACATAGCAATATTTTTGCTGATATTATCTCCTAGGGCAAGGGAAATAAAGGAAAAAAATGAACAAATGGGACTATATCAAACTAAAAACTTCTTCAGGGATAAAGAAAACATCAGCAAAATGAAAAGGGAACCGACTGTATGAGAGAACATATTTTCCAATGATACATCAGACAAGGGGTTAATATCCAAAATATATAAAGAACTCATATGATTCAACAACAGGAAGACAAACAACCCAATTAAAAAATGGTCAGAGGTCCTGAACAGACATCTCTCCAAGGTGGACATACAGATGGCCCATGGACATATGAAAAGATGATTAACATCACTAGCTATCAGAGAGATGCAAATTAAAACCACAATGAGATATCACGTCACATCTGTCAGAATGGCCATCATTAATAAATCAATAAAGAAGTGCTGGCGAGGATGTGGAGAAAAGAGAACCACAGTGCACTGTTGGTGGGAATGCAGACTGCTGCAGCCACTGTGGAAAAGAGTATAGAATTTCCTCAAAAAACTAAAAATGGAGCTGCCTTATGATCCAGTGATTCCACTGCTGAGATTATATCCTAATAATCCTGAAACACCAATTCAAAAGAATTTAAGCACCCCTATGTTTATAGCAGCATTATTTACAATAGCCAAGGGCTGGAAACAGCCTATGTGTCCATCAGTAAATGAGTGGACCAAAAAACTGGTACATTTACAATGGAATACTACACAGCAGAAAGAAAGAAGGCGCTCCTACCTTTTGTGACAGCATGGATGGAACTGGAGAGCATTAAACTAAGTGAAATAAGCTGGTCAGTGAGAGACAAATACTATATGTCCTCACTTATAACTGGAATCAAATGAACAAAATAAACTAATGAGAAAAATAGAACCAGAGACGTGGAAACACAGAACAGACAGATAGCTGTGGGAGGTGGGGAGGGAGAAGGGAATGGTGGAAGGAAGGGGAAGGGACCAAAGAACATGTATGAATGACGCATGGACATGGACAATGGAGAGGGACAATGTTGACTGTGGGCTAGAGGGGTGGGCTGGGTGGAGGGGGGCAAAGGTGAAAAAATTGGGACAACTGGAATAGAATAAACAATAAAAAAAGAATTCAACCTTTTAATGTGTGTAATTAAGTGGTCTTTAATGTATTCACAGAGTTGTATAACCATCACCACTATTTAATTTCAGAACATTTTTGTCACCCCCAGAGAAGCCCCATACCTTAGCAGGCACTCCCCATTCCTTCCTCCACCCAGCCCCTGGCAACCATTAATCTACTTTCTGTCTCTATGGGTTTGCCTATTGTGGACTTTTCATGTGAGTAGAACCCTATGTCATGTGGCCTTTTGTGACTGACTTCTTTCACTTAGTGTCATGTTTTCAAGGTCCATCCAGTTGTAACATGTATCAATATTTTATTCTTTTTATTACCAGATAATATTTTACAGATATATAACTTATAAAGAGTATTTTAAAGACATTTTTTAAAGAAGCACACAATTACAAAAAAATTTGGATGTATAAATACACAAGGAGCCTTTTCTCATTCTGAAACACTTGAGACATCAGGTTGGAAACTTCAGGTTGCCCGCTTTTGAGGCACTAGAAGTGTATTTCCTACAAAGAAGGACATGCTCCTACACCACCACCACATCACCATCCAAGTCAAGAAATTCACGTTGCGACACGACTGCCATCTGGCCCTTAAACCCCGTTCAGGATCATGTTGCGCTTAATTGTCACGTCTCTTTGGCCTCAGAGACGGAACTTTATATCCTGCTTTTCTTAACATATCATGACGGTCTGTTAATCTGTTGTGCAAATAGGATATTATGGATTCTAACCTAAGGTAAGCCTTTTTTTGGTATGTTTCTTCCTTTGTTTTGTGACCTTTTTTCAAAAAAAGCTTATATGACACAGTTTTACTCTCAGCTCCAAAGGTGGGTCATCTGAGAAGTTAATTTTTCTTATCCTTGAAGAAAATCTTCAATTTCTATATTCCAACCTCTTTCATGTCTTCCTCTTTTTGTCCCAACTTTCCCGTGTGCATCACTCATAGAGGGCTTTTTCCCAAAGCCATGTGGAGACGACTGAATATAAAGCTGCTCTCGCTGCCCTTCCTCCCTCTTGAGAGGTTTGTATAAATGTGAGGCTTTCACCTTTACTGATTCAGTCACCACTTCCCCCCCGCATGACCGTGCCTCTGCTCTCTTCCTTTGCACCAGGTCAGCAACAGCCCGCTGTCAGAAGAGGCTGTCCTGGGATTTGAATACGGGATGAGCATCGAGAGCCCTAATTTACTGCCCCTCTGGGAGGCTCAGTTTGGCGATTTCTTCAATGGTGCCCAGATCATCTTTGACACGTTCATCTCTGGAGGTAGGTTTTGGCATATGGGTGTGTAGGGGACACTTGGCACCAGCCTCATGGGGACAAATGAATGAAAAGGTGCTGTAGCTGCTTATGAGACTCCTTGTACCACAGACCCTGGGGAGAGTTGAGGGGTTGCCTTGTCATCCAATGGGGCATAGCAGCTGTTGGAGTTAAATAAGCTGCCGGAGAGCTGGCTACTGTGTGGGCAGCGACTGTGCAGGGAGCACCTCCCATCTGCAGGAGAATGTATTTGGCTGAAGGGAGCAGGACTGCACCTACCAGGTCCTAAGCAGTTTGACTTTCGGGTCCACTCTTGGGTTTGTTGGGTAGCTGTGACCTGAACCACAAGCTGGCAGTGGTGACACAGTGAGGATTTGTGGTCAGAGTGAATTGCAGTCTTGAAAATCTGCTTCCCTCAATCCAGGGACATGCAAGTATCTGAACATTGGAAGTTGTGCATCTTCATTATTTTTATAATCATTTATAAAAGCAGTAGCTGCTTACTGTAAAAATTCAAAGTATATAAAGTACAGGGGTCAGGGGAGTGGTGGGGGAAAATGCAGACCACTGTAATTGAACAACAGTAAAGTAATTTTTAAAAAAATAAAGAAAGAAAAGTAAAAAAAAAAGTACAAGTGTGAGTCTCCCCCAGACTCTCACTTCATTTTTGGGGGGTAACTACCCTTGGATTTTGAGTATGCACTATGGATCCTTCCCTTTGTTGTGTTTCTCTGTAACTATGTAATTGTAAGAAACATACCAATCAATGTCACCCCAATGAATGTAATTAAAAATAAAAACAATGAAAAAGAAACATGTCTTGAGACTGGACTTTGACATGTCCAGAGACTCTTCCAAAGTGCCTGTGTCCTCAGCTCGAGGACAGAGGCCTGTGTTGTCAGGGGTGCTTGAGGAAAAGCAGGAGCTGCCCGGGCTTGGTAAGAGTTGTGCTGGAAGTGAAGTCAGCATGGCTATGCTGTCCTGGGAGCCAGACATTCCCCATGGAGTTTGTCTTCTACTTGCTTAAGCCCAGGACACATGTCATCCTAGGGTTTCATTTGGTAGAAACTGAAACCCTAAAACGGGTTTAGGGAGTCTGGCAGCAAATTAACATTTGTTCACTACTCAAGTCAGATCAGACCTCTTTCGTTCCTGCTTCATAGAGGTCTCAGTCCCTCCCTCTGCTTTTCCAGGAGAGGCCAAGTGGCTCCTCCAGAGCGGCATTGTGATTCTCCTACCCCATGGGTATGACGGGGCTGGACCTGACCACTCCTCTTGTCGCATAGAGCGTTTCTTGCAGGTATGGCCAATACTTTTTGGATTCCCAGGAATGTGTTCTTGCTTCCGAGGTGCCGTGAATTAGAACTGCCTCCTGCAAATACTTAGTGTGCATCTTAAATTGTCAGACATTGTACTAGTTGAATGAAACAGATTTCATGCTTTGGAAGTGGCAAGCCTGGCAGCCCCGTTGCCTCCACCGAGCACTGTAGGATCTCCTGCTCTAGATTTTGCCTTTGTTTTTCCCCAGGGCTGCCTACACACACCCTCTCTCCAAATTGGAGGGAACTAGCAAGAATTGTCAGGATTTAGTCAAATCACTTGCTTTTCTCTCCATGCTTCTGGAGTGGGGTTAGGAGCCATGCCTCAGCTTTCTGTCCCATCAGGTTCTTCTAAGATTTAATTCCTTGCCTTCAACTTTTTAACCCTGTTAGCTGCTTTTGATTTTGTTTTATATTTAAAATAAACAATCCAAACTATAATTGTGTTTATTTCATTAGGAGAGTGAGATTCTGACAGTGCATCTTTCCACAATCTCACAATCTTAACGCCACATAATCAGAATCTGTATTTTTTTAGAAGGTCTCCTCCAGATGCTTCTTGAAATCAGCTGTGTTTGGGAACAACCATGTTAAAATACACAGACTCAGGCAGACGGGGGAGCCATCAGACTCATCCTCTGGTTAATTCTTCACAGGCTATAAATGTATCTCCTGGTATCTTCTACAATGGAGGGAAACATCTTTTGTCATTGAGAGCCCTTTGGAGAGCAGATGTCTTTATGATTGCATGAGAAGATCTGAACATCCTCCTTTCATTTCTCTCCCAGATGTGTGACAGCGTAGAGGAGGGGGTGGATGGGGACACCGTGAACATGTTTGTGGTACACCCCACGACTCCTGCTCAGTATTTCCACTTGCTCAGGAGACAAATGGTCCGGAACTTCAGGAAACCCCTCATTGTTGCTTCTCCGAAGATACTACTCAGGTTCCCTGTAAGTGGAAAAAGCTGGTTGGAAGCCTTTCTCCTCTCGTCATTTTTTTTTTACTGCATTTTTTTCCTGTTTTCTCAATCTAATTGTAGTTCTAAATTACAGAAACATCTTTATTAGTTTAGTTGGCTTTGCTGCTCTCTCTCTCTCTTACCTTTCAAGAACAACTGGAAATACAGGTAGCTCTCAGATCCTGTAATGAAAGACAGGGTAGCAGATTTAATCACACTGGCATCCTGGTCTGAGAGGAAATAATTTTATGGAAAAAGTTTAAAAGTCCAAATAGTCTAAACACTACTGTGTTGATAGTAGCAAGTTGGGGATTTAGAGTATTTTGATGAAAACAAGTGGTGTTATTCATTGACTTGTTTAGATTTTTTCTGTTAAATGATTTATCACAAGTAGATTCCTGTTTCAATAAACACAGCATTATAACAATATACCTTATTGTACACTACTTTAAAATTATACATTTTTTAAAAGTATACATTTTCTCTTGGTTTACCTGAACTAAGTGTTAAATGTACAATCTATTTTTTAATCACAAATATGTTAGTTTTCAATTGGCCAAGTTCAAGGTAATAAATACTAGTAAGCATATATTTATCTCATCTGCTATACTTTTTGCAGTTTTATATGAGAATCTTAATTAGGATGAATATGCAAAAACCTTGTATTTATTTGGGTGCTGCTGCCGAAGTGAAATATGGCTGTTCAGGACTATCTTGTGCTTTGCACAAAGATTTGAGAGTGTAGATTTGAAACTGAAGGATTTTGAGGAAAGTTGCAAGTGATTTGCCCTGACTAGTGCGGCTCAGTGGATCAAATATCACCCTGCAAACCGAAAGGTTGCTGGTTTGATTCCCAGTCAGGGCACATGCCTGGGTTGTGGGCCAGGTCCCCAGTTGAGGGCATGTGAGAGGCAGCCCATAACTGAAAGGTTGTGGGTCTGATTCCCAGTCAGGGCACGTGCCCGGGTTGCGGATTTACCCCCAGTCCAGGCATGTACGGGAGGCAGGCAAGCGATGCTTCTCTCTCACACCGATGTTTCTCTGCCTCCAAAAGCAATGACAAAATGCCCTCAGGTGAGAATTAGAAGAAAAGTGCCAGATCCCAGTTGGGACCTGACTGCAGGGAAACTAACTAGATGATAGCAAAAGGGATCAAATCCTTACCCTGACTTCATCGGTTTTGTGCCCATAAGTTCTTTGCAACAAGCATTTATTTAGATCCAGCTGATTAATACAGTTTCTTTTCATTACTGAAATATTCACTTATTTTGTTCTGACAAATCGGTTTCACTTATAAATCATAATAAAAAACTTAAAGAAGGAAATAGTTGCCCTACTTTAGCTGTTTTGGTTCATAATATAAATTTTATAAAATATTGTCTCTAATTCCAAAAAATTAGAGCATACTTTTTATTAATAATAAAGTTGTATGATCAAATTGAAATTTTGATTCTTGAAATTTTATTATGGCACCAGATTAAAGGAGATCTTATTTAACCTCGGGAAAATAATTCATTCGTAAGTATTCAGAACAGAATTTTTTTTTTTTGAAAGCTATTGTGTTTATTAGTACATATGTTTACTTATGGTCCTAGGCCAGAGTTTTGATACTGTTTCTTGGTCAAGATCCCTTACAAGTAAAAGCCTCTTCAGCTCCTTTCCACTGTTTAAAAGATTTGTGGCTTTTCCCCTCCTCCTTAGGCAGCTGTGTCAACTCTTCAAGAAATGGCACCGGGAACAACTTTCAGACCAGTCATTGGCGATTCATCTGTGGATCCAAAAAAGTAATTTGATGCCTATTTTTGTTATCATACTCAGCAGTTGGATTTTAATAGGTGGAAACACTAGCTCATGTTAAGAAACCCAAAGTGATCCATATCTCCTCCCTCGTAATATAAGTCCTTTAAGTGAGTGGGGTGGGAGTTATAATATGCATGGAAGAGTGAGCTTTGGAGGCATATGTTGCTAAAGAAGGCTTGCCAGGGCATGGCACATGACTGAACCCAACTACAGAGCTCTGCTGCTTCATTAGTGAAGCATTTACATCTACGGGTTTCCCCTTTCTTTCGATATAATTCTTTCTTTAACGTATTTCTCCCCCACCCTTTTGTCCCTTTTCTGCCCAACAGTGTTAAGAGTCTAGTGTTTTGCTGCGGCAAACACTTCTATGCCCTGCTGAAGCAAAGAGAATCTTTGGAAGCCAAGAAGCGGGAGTTTGCCATTATCCGAATAGAGGAACTCTGTCCTTTCCCACTGGACTCATTACAACAGGAGATGAGCAAATACAAACATGTGAAAGGTAAAGGCTCCTTTGACTTTTAGATATCTGAAACCTATTGGAACTATCCCAAGTGAAGAAGAGGTTATGGGGGCAGTGAGAGTTATTAGAAAATTGGATCTCGTGGAATCTGGAGACATGAAAATTATACTTCTAGAGCCAGTGTCCTCATGTCATTTTTTGTGTTTCTTTCAGTTTCCCTTGTCTCATATAAGACATCTAATTTCTTGAGAATTTGGAGGAAATCACTGTCATTTATGATAGATCAACTATAATTGTAAAGACAAGCCTTTCAACAAATAGAGCTAGAATAATTGGATGTTTTTATGCACCTTATGCAGAAATTAAATGAAAATTGATCATAGACCTAAATGTAAAATTTAAAACTACAAAACTTCTAGAAGAAAATGGAATAAAATCTTTGTGACCTTGGGTTAGACAAAAAGTTCTTAGATATAATACCAAAAGCATGTTCCATAAAAGAAAAATTGGCCTTTATCAAAATGAAAAACTGTTGCATTATGAAGGGCGCTGCAAAGAAAATAAAGATAAGCCACAAAGTGGGAGAAAATATTTGCAGATGGATATCTGACAAAGGACTATCCAGGGTGTTTAAAGAGCTCTTAAAACTCAACAGTAAGAAACTATATAATCCGCCCTGTCTGGTGTGGCTCAGTGGACTGAACGACAGACGGCCTGTAAACCGAAAGGTCACGGGTTTGATTTCCAGTCTAGGGCACATACCTGGGTTGTGGGTCAGGTCCCCAGTAGGGGGCGCATGAGAGGCAACCACACATTGATGTTTCACTCCCTCTCTTTTTCCCTCCCTTCCCCTCTCTCTAAAAATAAATAAATAAAATCTTTAAAAAAAAGAAAAATTTTCATATATGTGTATACATATAAGAAAGTATATAATCCAATGTTTTAAAGAACTGAACAGGGACTTTACCATAGGACCAGGTGGCAAATAACTAAATATATGAAAAGATGCTTAACATAATTAGTGATAATGGAAATGCAAATTAATCCAAAATGAGTTATGGCTACATATCTATTCAAATAGCTAAAAGGAAAACAAAACAACAAATTGACTACCAAGTGATGATGAAGATACAAAGCAACTGGAACCCTCATTCTCTGTTGGTGGGAATGCAGACGGGTACCACCACTCTGGAACATAGTTTGTCTCTTATACAGTTACACCTGGAGGTACCATGCCACCCACTGGTCCCACTCCTAGGTGTTTACCCAAGAGAATGGAAAACATCTTCTCAGAAAGATCTGCATGTGAATGTTTTTAACAGTTTTATTCATAATTGCCTCAAACTAGAAACAAACAAAATGTCCTTCCACCTGTGAATGAATAAGCAATCTGTGTTATAGACCGTGGCCAGGTAGCTCAGTTAGTTAGAATGTTGTTCCCATACGCCAAGGTTGTGGGTTTGATCCCTGGTCAGAGCACACACGAGAATCAATCAATGAATGCATAAATAAGCGGAGCAACACGTCAATGTTTCTTTCTCCCTTACTCTCTCTGTAAAATTCAATAAATTAAAAAATAATAAAATATGGTATTTTACCTGATGGTAAATCCATACTCAGGGTCATAGTGCTCAACAATAAAAAAGAGTAAACTATTGCTATTGGCAAAATCACAAATGGATTTTGCTAATTTAAGGAAGCCAGACCCAAAAGGCTGCATATTGTGTGATTCTATTTATCTGACATTCTGGAAAAGGCAAAACCTTTGGGGTAGAGAAAGATTAGTGGTTGCCAGAGGTTGGGGGTGCGAGGAGGAGTCTAGTGTTATACAAAGGGACAAGCTGAGGGAATGTTTTGGATTAATAGAATTGTTCTGTATCATGATCGTGCTGGTGGATACATTACTATGCATTTGTAAAAAAAATAAATAAAAACAAGCAAAAATGTGCCATACTGGAAAAATGTGTGTGTATATGCATAGTGTGTGTGTTTATGTTGCATATGTTCCCTTGAGGTACTGAGATGAATTTTCTTCTCTTATAGATTTTATTTGGAGTCAGGAGGAACCTCAGAACATGGGTCCATGGTGTTTTGTTTCTCCAAGGTTTGAAAAGCAACTGGCCTGCAAGGTACTACCTCTGCCTCTCTTGTAATATTTTGATATCTTGTTTTTCACAGAATGCCAACAAATGGTTTTGTTCCCTATTATCAATCCAGGTCTTTAAAGGATAAACTAAAATATAAAGTCTAGTTTTAGACTATTCTTTCAAAATAAAATGCTGAGTGTTTGTTAAGCTGTGTGTACATACCAGTATCATGTAAAACAAAAAGTGACTCTACTTAGAAAAGTAAAAGCCCTTACCTGTGGGCGACTTTCCCACTAGTCTGCTCAGCATTCTTGTCCTTAAAGGTCAACATCCAAGCTGCTGGGGAGCTGAATGACGAGCAGGCTTGTTTTACAATATGGGAGTAGAGACACCCAATGATGCTTGTTCCAGGCCCATCCGCACAGCTGGGGCCCTCCGAAGGCCACATTCTTGTTGATTATGCTCTAGGAAGGGAAAAGCAATGAGAAGAGCAATTATGCCTCTGTTTTATCTTTCTGTTCTGCTTTGATTAGAACTCTGTTCACTCATTTGGTACTAGCTGGCTAGGCCCAAATCATTTTTACATATAAATAACTCTAATTTAGGAAACTCTACAGCTAAAACCAACTAATAGTTACTGAAGAATTGAACAAATTTGAGAATTTATATTACCTTATTATGCCTGAATTTAGTTGGTTTTTAGTTGTGACAATCTATTCTATGTCAATCACTATTTTTCCAAAAAGGTGATGGGTATTAAAGAAGCTAAGAAAAATATGTGCATCTCCGTGGGTGAACTAAAACAGAGCTCTGATAGGGTCACGATGTCATTTTATTTCTTTTCTGCTCCAATGACAGCTCCGCCTTGTGAGCCGACCCCCTTTGCCAGTACCTGCTGTAGGAATTGGCACTATTCACCAGCAGCAGCATGAAGATGTCCTCACCAAGACATTTGCTTGATGATGTGCTTTGAAGAAATACAACTTCCTGTTAAGGACACTGCCATAAAAAGAAGGGCCTGCTTTCCTTTTTCCATTAGGTAACATGAAAAACCTGTCTTCCTCTAAGATGTTGGGACTGATGAGGACCACTTAATCTGGAATAGGTGGAATAGCCAAGGGAATCAGTACATAAATCCGACAAGTAACTTTTATGCTTAAATGGGCAATCATGTTACAATTTGGTTAGATCTGAGTGAGTTACAGAGCTAGGTTGTAGTCCAGAATTTTCAGTCTTCACTCTTTCTCATTAACTGTATATGCCCAGGGAAGTTCTTTAGCCTGAATTTATAGCTACATGTAGGTTACCTCAACGTTACCTCTAGATTTGTTTGATGGATGTCACTTTCATTAATTTTCCCCTTCTTTATTCAAATTCCGATATTTTTATTTATATCATTTTTGGTGCTGTTTTCCAGCCACTATGAAAAATGTTTCACCAAACACTGTAGCAAAACTATATTATTCCTAATTTGTGTTTTTCAAGATTGTTGTTTCACTTATTATCCTTAAATCTCTGGGTATGATCTTTTAGCATAGCATTATTAAGTTAAGGAGTTTTGGCTACAATGAAATTGATTTGTGGTCTGCTTTGCCACATCATCTTTCTTTCCTAAATTGTTCTTGTGGTAATACTTTCATATTTTTAATTGACTTTGGGTGTCTGATGTGGGGATTTCAGCCCCTGGTTAATCAGTCTTGTTTCTAAAAACCCTCGCTGCAGCGTGATGTTTATTGGTGGTGTTTAAGGAGCACTTTAACTTGACAGCAGGGACTTCCCAGTGCCAGGCACTGGGGGTTTCCAGGCACCACCAACCCACACCCTTATTCTGAAACTGAATAGTGCTGGGAGCAGAACCGAACAGCAGCGAACTGTGCAGCTTTGCATGCTGGGTGCTGCAGAGGCTGCACCGTCGACCATTCTTGTGCTGTGACGAAGTTTTTCTCCGAAATGACGGGGGAAGTACGGGGCACTGAGATGCCTTCTTCACTTTTCCTGGCCCCTGGTCATGTCTTTCAGAATCAATGTAGAAGTTGATTGGTCACGGCAGTAGATTCACGATTCTCATCATAAATGTATGCATTAGTGCATTGAATTAACATTTCTGTAGTATTCATATCCCTGTTATTCCTGTACACCTTAAGGCTTCCTTTCTGTGCCAAGTCCTACAAATCATTTAACTTGGTGCCAATCATGTAAATCACTAATATTACAAAGGCCTATTTAATGAGAATGATCATCCGTGCTGTATATCAAACTAGGAAAAAAAAAAAAGTATGGCGTCAGTTTATTTCAGATCTTTAGGTTACTTGAGGTAAAAAAAATTTAAAGTGTAAGCTCAAAATAAGAGGGAACACCAAATTTTTTTCAGTTCAGTGTAGCTCTCTCCAAATTTCTAACTTTATACCTCACATGTCTGTTCATGGTTCCTTGTTACACCTTCAGCGCGAGCCGCTAGCCATAGCCTTACTTTCAGTCACTACAACCACATGGGGCAGCACTTCGAACTCCTTTGCAGGAAGCGAGCATTTGAAAAATTCCGAGTCAAATATTCCTGTGATAAAATGTGGGGTTAAAAATATAATAAGGTAAATATTTTACTTTATTCCTTTTAAAAATTTGATAACATGATATTTGTAATCCATTTATATCTATGCTAAATTTCATATTCAATGAAGAATAGAGCTCAAATTGGGTATTCAGTTTATAGAAATGTTAAGAACCATGAAAAATTTTTAATTTTGTTTAGAATGATACATTATTCTTTGTAAAAATAAAATTCTATTCCTTATAAGAATTATTTGGTTCAGTTTTCCTGTGTTTTCAATACAGATACTATAAGGAAGTATCCTATATTCTAAAGGATAGCCTTTTTTAGGCTGACTATAATACTTTTTTTATCCTTACCTGAGGATATGTTTTTAAATTGATTTTAGAGAGACAGAAAGTGGGGAAGGGTGAGAAAGAAAAAGAGAGAAACATTGATCAACTGCCTCCTGTATGCTCCCTGACTCAGGATTGGGCCTGAAACCTAGCAATCTGCCCTGGCTGGGAATCGAACCCGCAATGTTCTGGTATTTGGGACGACACTCCAACCAACTAAGCCACCCAGCCAGGGCTAGAATTTCATTATTTTAAAAAATTCCCTGACTGACAATAAAAACAGTATCCCTTTCACAAAACTGAGGAAATATGGTTTAAAGAGATTATGAGTTCCACAGGCAGTCACAGATTTAAGAGTGAAGACATGTGGGTCCTGTGGTTCTAAAAGCTTTATCTACATTTCTGTTGGATGTAATAGGATATTTGGTTTTCATCTTCAGCTTCTCATAGGATTCAGGCTAAAACTATTATATTTTTGAGAAATTTGGATAAAATGTTTAATCCTCAATATTTATAAAACTATTACACAAACAACCCCTAAATTACTCTATGGAAGCAGTAGTTCATTGTCATGTTTGCATTTAAATCTGAAAAAGTACAATCTACATAAAGTACACTGTTATTCCCCCCACTGCCAATTGCAAAATCAGTTAATTTTTAAAAACTTTTAGTATGTAACTTTAGTGTTGTTTCACTGTGTCATCTCTGACTCCTATGGAGAACCAGCCATAACTGAATAAAAATAAGAAATGATTCTACAAGAGTAAATAGTATTTCCTCAACAGTTTATTGGATACCTTATTGCATATGTGACATTGTTCTGGATATTAGAAATACAAGGGAGTAAAAGATAAAATGAGTTACCTTCTGTCCTCAATGGACTAACAATTTATTTGAGAAGACAAAGCATTCTACTTGTAGAGAGAGAAATGTTTTTGTTGGGTGTTTTGTTGCAGTGTAGGAGGTCAGGGAAGGGTGCTATTCCTAATGGATGTAGAGTAGACGGCATGTGTGGTCATACAAGGAAAAGTCATGAGTAGCATGTAGTAGTAGAAAGACTGAAGAATGTGAGGAGGGTAATTAATAGAAGATATCTAGAGTGTCAGAGATTATTCCTTGGCTCTTACTTGAAACATGGCGCTGTCCCAGAAATAGACAATAAAGAGGGATGCTGGCTACTCTTTTTCTTCTGTCAATTAGATTTTCAATTTAATACATCTTTATTGAAAGGATGTTATATTCATGAAATTAGTGTCAAAACTATATTTAAGTCAACCATTTGCAGGTTACTGTAGACGATACAAAAATTAAGTAAGAACCTCTCTGCCAACTTGAAGTTTATAGTGTACTTGGGAGATTAGACAAGTGTGAAAATGACTAATACAAAGTAGAATGAGGTAAAAATGAAATCATAAGATGTGAGATTTTGACTATGGCATATTTCTTTTTTCAAAAAAAGCTAGAGCAGTATTTTGTGTCCCATCTGCTCTTCCAGAAACTTGCCACACCCTCACCCCGAGTTGGAGTCTATTTCCCTTCTCTCTTGAAACTGAGCAGGCCTGTGTGCCTATATCTATAAATACAATGCACTGAAAGTGAGGCTGCATCACCTCCAAGGACATGACTTGGCAGCCAGCTGCCATGTTTTGAGGAAGCTCAGGCCACATGGAGAAGGCCTATGAAGATGCTGGAGCTGACAGCTTTACCTGAAGTCTCAGCTGACAGCCAGCGCCCAATGCCAAACTTGTGTTTGAGAGAGACTTCTGATAAGCCAAGTATTCAGTCTTGGAGCTGTCTCAGATGTCCTCAAGTGGAGCAGAGACCCATGCAAGCCATATGTACAAGGGGGTCTCAAAAACCCCAGAATTATTTTCTAGAGGGTGGGAGCCATTTAAAGATATAGTGATGCAATATTTCTTTTAAAAGTGTTCTATTGTCTCTGGGACACTTGTCTTAGAAGCTGGCACACACTGTCAGTCTCAATGCCATCCTTTCTTGATCTTACCTCAAGGCATCTCCAGAAGATGCAACTGATAGAAGGTTTCAGAAGATAACCCAGAGTTGATAATCCCTTCTGTAAATGATCTGTTAACTAAAACCTCAGTGGTTGCAGTTGTCTTGTCATAGCAGCAGTATTAATAACAGAGTTCACAGACGTGAGGTAGGACCCCCCAAACCAGAATTATCTTCTGGAGGGCAGACCCTTTGTAGTACGGGTTTCCCCAGCTATGTTAGTTTCCTAGGAACCCATCTGTACCAACTGGCATTGTTGTGAGAGGCTGACTTTGGCTTCAGTGAATTTTTTGAAGACTCTTTCAACGTATTTGCCTGTTTCATAATAAAGTACCTGACTTCCTGTGAAGATAGAAGCATAGGTAGATACACTTTGCCTCCTCACACAGCCAAAAGAAAGACAATGACAAATTTAAAAACAAAAAAATAACCAGAACTACCAGACAATTGAACTGTATGGAGGTTTGACAACCAAGGCGTTAAAGAAGAAACATTCATTCACACTGGTGCACCGAGACAAAGAAATATGGCCCAAATGAAAGAACAGATTAAAGCTCCAGAAAAAAAAAAATACAACTAAGCAATATAGATAGAGGTAGCCAACCTATCAGATGCAGAGTTCAAAACACTGATAATCAGGATGCTCACAGAAATGGTTGCATATAGATGCAAAATAGAGGAATAAGTGAAGGCTATGCAAAGTGAAATAAAAATATTCAGGGAACCAACAGTGAAGGGAAGGAAATTGGGACTCAAATCAATGGTTTGGAGCAGAAGGAAGAAATAAACATTCAATCAGAACAGAATAAAGAAACAAGAATTCAAAAAAATGAGGAGAGGCTTAAGAATCTCTGAGACAACTTTAAATGCTCCAATATCCAAATCATAGGGGTGCCAGAAGTAGAAGAGCAAGAAATTGAAAATTTATTTGAAAAAATAACGAAGGGGAAATTCCTCAATCTGGCATAGGAAATAGACTTCCAGAAAGTCCAGGAAGCTCAGAGTCCCAAAGAAGTTGAACCCAAGGAGGAACACACCAAGGCACATCATAATTACATTACCCAAGATTAAAGATAAACGGAGAAACTTGAAAGCAGCAAGAGAAAAGGAGACAGTTATCTACAAATGAATTCTCATAAGACTATCAGCTGATCTCTCAAAAGAAACCTTAGAGGCAAGAAGGGGGCTGGAAAGACATATTCCAAGTCATGAAAGGCAAGGACCTACATCTAAGATTACTCTATTCAGCAAAGCTATTATTTAGAATAGAAGGGTAGATAAAGTGCTTCCCAGATAAGGTCAAGTTCAAGGGGTTCATCATCACCAAGCCCTTATTATATGAAATGTTAAAGGGACTTATCTAAGAAAAAGAAGATAAAAAATATGAACAGTAAAATGACAACAAACTCACAACTATCAACAACTGAACCTAAAAAACAACAGAAACAAAAAGAAACTAAGCAAACAACTAGAACAGGAACAGAATCACAGAAATGGAGATCACATGGAGGGTTATCAGCGGGGATGGGAAGGGGGATAAAGGGGGAAAAGGTACAGGGAATTAGAAGTATAAATGGTAGGTACAAAATAGAGAGGGGGAGGTTAAGAACTGTATAGGAAATGGAGAAGCCAATGAACTTATATGTACAACCCATGGACATGAACTAAGGAGGGGGGCAATGCTGGTAGAAGGAAGGGTGCAGGGCAGAGGGGGATAAAGGGGAAAAAATGGGACAACTGTAATAGCATAATCAATAAAATATACTTAAAAAATAATAACGCACCTTCCCACACCACACTGAGTGCTGAGCAGTTTTTAACGAAAAACTGCATGACCCCCCTTCCCCGTACCCTATCCTCCCTATTCACTGATCTTGCCCCAAGGGACTCTTTTTTGTCCCCCTCCCCCCTCCAGTGAAAAATGTCCTCAAAGAAATGTTTTTCCATGGTGGAAGAGGTGAAACAAAAACCAGCAGAAGTACTAAAAGTCATCAAAATTGAAGAGTTCAAAAACTGTTTTGAGCAGGCAAAAAAATCTTGATAGGTGTATTGCATCAATACTTTGAAGGTAACTGAAGTTTAAACATATAAGAAGAAATACACAATTTTTTATAAATAAATTCCGTTTTGGGGGGTTCCCCTCTATGTGTCTATATGTATATAAATGTGCGGGTGTGCTCAAAGACAAAGCCGGATACTAATTAAAGTGGTCAGGAGAGATTTTAATCAGTAATATACTGTTGCAGTAGGGAAAACAGTCCAGTATGAACTAAACTCAACTTTGATTTGTAGAGGTGATTGGGCAGTTTAGAAGGAGAATTCGGGACGCAGAAGAGGTGAGTGGGGCTCATAGAGGCCAGGAAGTTGAAAGTGACAAAAAGCAGGAAGGAGGGTTTGGTCCATATAAAACACATCTGGGTTTATTCACTGGAACTGATGGAAGTTAGGCTCCTACCCTCCGATTAAGGCTGGGAGACAGAGACCCTATCTTCAGATGTTGCCTGGAACAAAAGGTAAATTCTTTGGTGGCCTTGAGCTTTCCCAGGCATGTATTTTAAGTGGGGGGCAGGGTATCCTAGGAATGGAGCTGTTAGAAGCTGTGTTAGTGTTTGCTCAAGGCTTTGTGGGCTAACTACAGCCTAGTGTAGAAAGGGCTCAGAAGACCCTGGCTGGATTTTGCTTGAGGAGAGTATCACCCACACAGAGATCTAAGCCTTACAACAGATCACTACTGCATTTGGTGATTATAGGTCATTAGTGACCTTTGAGATAGCTTGTTTCAGCACATGTTGGAGGGGTTACACTGCAGGGGTTTAAAATTTGAGTAAGGAAAATACACAAGGGCCTTCTATGTATGGATCTTTGATTTCACACCTATAGAAAGTGGTTATTGTTACCCCTATTTCACCCATGTAGCTGAGAAAGGCTAATTGCCCCAAGCCTTTAAGAAATAGAGCAGAGGCCCTGGCTGGTGTAGCTCAGTGGATTGAGTGCTGGCTTTGGAATCAAAGGGTGGCGGATGGATTCCCTGTCAGGGCACGTGCCTGGGTTGAGGGCCACGGCCCCAGTTGGCAGCAGGGCGAGACAACCATCCATTGATGTTTCTCTTTTTCCCTTCCTTCCCTTCTCTAAAATAAATATATAAAACCTTAAAAAAAGATAAGTGGATAAGGGATTAAAATGGAAAGGGCTGGCTGATTTCTAAGACTTGAATACTTTCCATTATACCCTGTCATCGAAGAAGCATAAGAACAGACCAGTCCAGTGGACAAAATCCGAATCTCTGCATTTTGGAGAAGCTGAAGGATCGTACGTAGTAGAGAGTGGGGATTTCACAAGCTAATACTAATGAAGGATCACAAATTTTTAAAAAGTTGCAACAGGTTCCGATATGATGGAAGCAAATTAAAAAGGCTGCTTGGGTCACGCTGGCTTTCCCAGTGTCTCAGTGCCAGGCCTCGGGATGGAATCCCGGGCCTGCGTTCCCGTGGCTCGAGTCCTGGCCCTAACCCTAACCCTCCCCCTTTCGGGGTGCCCTGGGTGCTGGGACCCGCGAGGCTGTCAAGGAAACCGTCATTCCTTGACACTGAGCTCGGACGCGTGCTCCGAGTGCTATGGGCTGACCCGTCACGGGCTCGCAGTAATCCCAAAGGCCCAGGCTGGCTGGAGCCCGCCCTTGGGCGACGGTGGCCAAGGCAACACGGAGGACGTAGGCTGCGCAAGCTGCCAACGACCCTTGCCTCGTCAGGGGGCGGGGCTACGCAAGCGGGCACGCGGACCACGTGATGGGGCGGAGCCTGCGCGCAGCCAGCCAAATCGCGTCGGGAGCTGGAGCTGAGGCCGAGCGCTGAGACCCTAGTGAGGACAGCACTGAGGCGGCTGTGCCCTGCTGGGCCGCCCCAGCCGCCACCATGGGCAGTGAGTAGTGGCGTCCTGGCCGGCGCGCCGGGTGGCGTGTGGAGCGGGCCTCTCGCCGAGGGCGCGGGTCAGCCGGCTTGCGTGCTGTGGGGCTGGCGCCCGCTCGGGGTCGCCCAGCCCGCAGACCTGGGCGGCGCGGGCCGCTGCGTAGGACGTGGGCGGGAGGCCTCAGTCGAGGCTCCTCCAGCCCGAGGGAAGCTTCCCCGGGCCGGCTGCCGGGACCGGCGCCTGCGGGCCCGGTGTTTGCCCTCCCTAGATAGAGGAGCGCGGAGAACGGCGCGGGGAGGCCACTTTCGGGGGCGGGGACGTAGAGAACCGGGCAAGAGCTTGACCACTTTGAATTTTTCAGGAGTTTGGAAAGCTCATATTTTTATTCCCACATCACCCTTTTTGGGCACGTTGGTTGTGATGAATCAAGTTCCCTGACTTGTTTAGTTTTAGAAAAGTGATACGAGGCATGCATTTTAGGGGAGGAAAGGAGTGCGTTAGGTAGCATAGCGTTTTGTCTAAAAATTTTATTTAAGTCATTCTGTGGCGTTTACTGAAAATTCTATGTGTGTAAGGTTGTTTACGCCTTAAGGACAAGGCCTCATGTTACGGGGATCTTTTGAGGGCCCTGTGCTAAACACTCAGCATCACACATATGACATCGCTATTCAGATATTTGTAGGATGAATGTGTAACTGCAGACCCAAGCTGTGCACCCATTGGCCAACTAGTGGACTTCTGCAGGCAGCTAGAAAGGAAGTAGAGGAGACCCCGGCCTTTAATTCATGGTGTAATGGGTAAAGTTCTGCAACACTGAGTCGACATGTAGCAGACCAAAGCGTTGTTTGAACATAAATACTCCAACGGAGGCGGCCATGAAATATCAGGAACCCGGGAGGAGGGTGGCTTGGACTGACGTGAGACAGGAAAGGGGTAAAGGGATGGATTCTAGGAAGTTTCCTGATGTGATTGCTGCTTGTTTTACATTAGAGACGAACACTTTTATAGTTGAGATTTACTTTCCAAATAGTCCAGAATGTTGCTTGGGTTACAAACACTTACCCATGAGGATTTCAGAATTCTTTTATGAAATCAGTGAATACCTTCATTTTGAGAGGTTTCATAAAAAAAGACAGATTTTTGGTTAACTGCCGAAGTGTAATTGTCAGTTTAAAAAATGTCATGACACTGGTACCGAATCCAGGTGTGTCGGGGAAGATGATCATAACTAATAGCTAGTGTGGCTCTTGGGTTTCTGCACGTTGCAGACGCTGGCCGAGACCGAAGTCTGAGAGGTTCCTATCTTCATCCTCCAGTAATTTTGGCAGGGCTTGACTTCAGTCATGCCAGAAGATGGTGTCTCTCCTTCAAGAACCTTGGTTTATCTTTTCTGTATCAAAGGAGTTGTCTGGGAAAACAAGAGTGCCTGATGAAATGTGATTGTCATTCTTTGGGCTTTCTTTTGTGCATAAGCAACTACTTTGAGACCCTGATGTGGGAAAGCAACCAAGCAGTGAACAGTGAGAATGAAATGAAGTAGAAGTTATCTGTAAAGGTGATTCCATGATCTTGCTCACGTACTCATTGCAGCGTCTTGCAGTTTAAGTCATTTCTGCAGTTTTAGCCCATTTTCTGTTATACTTTCCTCTTCTGTTTCTCCTCAGATATCTCCTGTTTTCTTCTTGAATTCATTGTGTTATGGGTGCCATAGTAGGCTGCATTTATTTGCTTGTTCTTTTTTCTCTGAATTATTCCTTCCTCTATGTATGACAGGGTTGGATACGAGCGTGAGGAAGCAAAATCATATGAAAAGGATACTTGTATTACTTGTCTTTTGCTGACTGAGTCTTTAAACCTTTAGGATTTTGGGATTTTTTTGTGTGTGTCTTTCTGTATTTGAAATGGAGAGCATTATGATCAGTTTTGGGTGTAGGGTATGGACTGGATTGCCATGAAAAGTTAGGGAACATTGGCATTTGATTCTGTAAAAAGAGACATTTCTTTAAAAAAAACTTTGTAATAGGGATGTGCATTCTTTTTTTTTCCCCTACAGTCAAATTTTTAGAAGTCATCAAACCTTTCTGTGCGGTTCTACCAGAAATACAGAAACCTGAAAGAAAAGTAAGTATCATATTTTAGTAATATAGAGGGTACCTAACATTTTGCTAAACCAGCAAGATTGATTTATTGTCCTCAGCCCTGTTGTGGTTGTAATTGGAAAATAGTACCTGTTCCTTTCCCTTGCAAAAGGCACAAAGTGAATAAAACTAGTAGAGGCATGTTTAAATCTAGATAGCTTATCTCATGGTTTCAAAAATAACTGTTAAGTTCTAATACTTCCAAACCAAGTGCTATTTGGCCTGTTAGACGAGATATAGTGTTTCCCTGTCTGTAGTGATCTTTATCATTCCCGTTGTATGGGCTGAGCACTGTGCTTGCTAATTAATGATGTGACCCACTGCACTATGAATGGCTCTATCTGCTGGGTCTGTTTGGATGAGTACAGCTGTTTTACATACATGAACTGCAACTGTACAGTATATACCTTACATTTTTGATTCATTCAATGCAAAGAAAAATCAGAGGAACGCATTTGGGAGATATTGTGACTCCGTCAAATTGTTCTTCCATCATTGTGTCCTTTTGGAGATAAGGTATTTAAATTCCAGAAATTTTATTGATCCAAACTGGCCAGTTCCCAGACATTCCTCTTCTACTGTACTTTCGATTTCTCATGAAACTAACAGGCACAGGGACATACATAGAAAGAGTAAGTAAAAGTTTTGTTTATTATTTAGAAGTATGTTCTTTTATTGCTTTGAGGTTATAAAACAGGTGTTCATGTAATATTACACTCAGTCCTAGATTTGCACAATTTTAGGTTAACTGAAATGTGTGCACATTAGATTGTGTCTTGCTTTGCATCCTTCTCAGTTTTAGTTAGCACAGTCTAGTGTGATGAGGACAACCTGTATTTAAATTACTGCATTCTTGAGAAAAGTAAAGAAAGTTATATTTGAGAAGTTCAGTTATTTGCTTTAGTGCTTTAGCTGCTGTCAACAAGGGTGAGAGTACTTTTTTTTATCCTCACCCAGGGACATTTTTTCCACTGCTTTTAGAGAGAGGAGAAAGTAGGGCAGGGAGAGACGGGGGTGGGGGGGTCGGGGGGAACATGGATTGGTTGCCTTTTACTGTGCCTCCTGACCAGGGATTAAACTTGCAACCAGAGTATATGCCCTGACCAGGAATCAAACCCGTGACCTTCTGGTCTATGGGATGACACTCCTACCAACTGAACCACACCAGCCAGGGAAGGGGTGAGAGTATTTTAAGAGTTAACACAGTATGTCATGATGGGGAATGGTGGCTATGCTTTAATAGGGAGTTTTGCTTTATATTTGCTTTTTCTTGATTTTGATCGACTATTCTTTTTATTTTCTTGTAAGATCCAGTTTAGAGAGAAGGTACTATGGACTGCTATAACACTCTTCATTTTCTTAGTATGTTGTCAGGTATGTAACCATAATATTAAATAAACGCAGGTACTGTTGTTCCGAGGTTTTGATTGGTTAGAATTTGAGATACTTATTTTAGTTAAAAAATTTACTGAGTTATTTTTAACATTATTTTTCTTTTTAATGAGTTTATTGTGAAAATAGTTATCTTGTCCTACTTTGTATTTCTTCTGGATTACTAGTGGGTTTGAACATTTTTCTTTTGGTTTTCAGTTAATGAACTTTACCCATTGTTTACTTGAGGTTTTTTTCCTTATTGACTTATGACAGGTTTTTATATGTAAAAGTGTTAAGCTTTTGACATATATAGTCCTACCATTTTGTTTGCCATTTATCATGTTGTAGATAGCATGTATTAATTTTTAAAAAGCTCAGAAAGCTGAATTCTAGAACCCCAGGGATATACTGTGTTTATAAATTAATAAAATTCAGTGATGCTTTAAAATTTTTTTCTTCAGAGATTAAGTTTATAAAATGTGATCTGTCCATGTCATGGGGTTGTTATGAGGATTGAATTAGATAATTTAGGTGAAAGTTTTTTTGAGGATTGTGAAAAGCTATTGAAATACATAGAAGAAGTTTTAAACAATTGTATTAAGAAGCAGTAAAACCTATTAAGTCTATAATTTGGGGAAAAGCTAAATATATTTTTTGAAGAGTGAAATAATTTGATCATTATTTTATTGTACTTAGTTTAAAGTTGATTTGGGTGGTCAAGGAGAACTTTTTAAAAATATAGAAGAATGCAAAGGAAAAAGCATAATCATCTATATTCTCACCATATACTTTGAACATCTTAGAAATTCCTTTTCCCTCCCTTTAAAAAAATCAGATTTAAGAAGGTATAATTTTTCTATGGTAAAATACACCTG
The DNA here is from genome assembly GCA_007922815.1 of Macrotus californicus. Classification (NCBI taxonomy): domain Eukaryota; kingdom Metazoa; phylum Chordata; class Mammalia; order Chiroptera; family Phyllostomidae; genus Macrotus; species Macrotus californicus. The sequence goes on from VMDR010003207.1 coordinate 67,896, forward strand.
GTTTTTGTAAGTGTACATTTTTAAAAGTATTGACAAGTGTGTGTACCTGCATACTTACTATCTCAGTGGATATAGAACATTTCTATCACTCCAGAAAGCCCCCTGTAACCTGTGTCAGTAAATCTTCACCTCACTTCCAGGCAACCACTGGTCTGTTTTCTATTCTTGTAATCTGATTCATCTTTTCTTGAGTTTGATATAAATGGTATCCAGTATTACTCCTCAGTACCTAATTTCATCAGCTTTCTGAGATTCATTCATGTTGTTGGTGTAGCAGTGATTTATTGCTTTTTATTTCTTAGAAGTGTTCTGCTGCATACTATCACAATTTGTTCACCTCGTCACTTGTTGGACATTTGGATTGTTTCCAGATTTTGGCCATTGCAAATAAAGTTTCTGTAAACGTTCATGAACAAGACTTTTTGTAGACATGCTTATTACATTTCTCTTGGGTGAATACCTGGAAGAATTGTGGGATTGTACGGCAAGTGTATGTTCAACTTTGTAAGAAACTGTCACACTCTTTCCCAAGTGGTCTCCCCATTTTCTATTCCCACTAACCATGTATAGGAGTTCAGGCGCTCTGCATCCTTGTTTCCTCTTGCTGCTGTTGAGCATTTTAATATTAGCCTTCCAGTGGGTGTGGTTCTAATTTGCATTACTCTGATAGAGGATATTGAAGTTGTAACTTACATTTCCCTGGTAAATGATACTGAGGAATTTTCTTGTGTATTTATTAGGTATTTTTGTGAAATGTCTTTTTAAATCTCTTGTCCAATTGAAAAAATTGGATTATTGTCCCCCATTATTGAATTATGGATTTTTAATATTTTCTGTGTACAAGTCCTTTGTCAGATATACGTACTGTGTGTGTATGTATGTGAATATTTTCTTTTTTTATTAAAATTTTTAAAATATTTTATTTATTTATTTCTCAGAGAGAGGGGAAGGGAAGGAGGAAGAGAGGGAGAGAGACACCGATCTGTTGCTTCTCGCAAGTCCTCATTTGGAGAGCAGGCCAGCTCCCAGTCCACTGAGCCATACCAGCCAGGGCTCGAATATTTTCTCTTAGTCCATCCATGGCTTGCCTTTTTATTTTCTTAATATCTTTGGAAGAGCAGAAGTTTTTAATTCAATGAAGTTTAGGTTATCTTATTCTTTGATGGCTCATGGTTTTTGTTTCCTGCTTAAGAATTTTTGCCTGTTCTAAGGTCATGAAAATTTTCTCCCACATTCTTCTAAATGTTGTATAGTTTTACCCTGACCCGTGTGGCTCAGTTGGTAGGGCTTTGTCTCACAAAGTGAAAGGTCACTGGTTCGGTTCCCTGTCAGTGCAGATGCCTGGGTTTTGGGCTGGGTCCCCAGTTGGGGTGTGTGCAAGAGGCAAGCAATCAATGTTTTTATCTTACATCGATGTTGGTCTCCCTCTCTTTCTTCCTCCCTTCTTCTCTCTCTAATAAATAAATAAATAAATAGCCCTGGCTGGTGTGGTTCAGTGGTTTGAGTGCCAGCCTGCGAACTGAAAGGTCCCAGGTTTGATTCCTGGTCAGGGCACATGCCTGGGTTGTGGGCCACGTCCCCAGTTGGGGGTGTATGAGAGGCAACCAATCGATGTTTCTCCTGTACATTGATGTTTCTGTCCCTGTTTTCCTTTCTTCCTTCTCTCTCTCAAAATAAATGAAGATAAAATTAAATAAATGTATTTATATATAATTTTAGTTTGTATGTTTTGGTCTGTGATCTATTTCAAGTTAATTTTTGTGTATGGCATGAGGTAAGGTTGGGCTTCACTCTTTTTCTGTATAGATAGCCAGTTGTTGAAAAAGCTCTATCCTTTCTCCAGTGAATTACCTTCTCATCTTTGTTGAAAATCAGTTAACTCTACACGGATGGATCTATTTCTGTGTTCTCTGATTTGTTCCGTTGATCTGTGTCCATGCTTACGGTAACCCACTCTGTTTTGTTTACTGCAGCTTAATGCTAAGTCTGGTAATCAGGTCATATTAGTCCTCTAACTTTGTTGTTCTTTTTCAAAATTCTAGGTTCTTCTTTGTCCATATAAATTTTAGAACCAAGTCACCACTTTTTATAGAAAGACTGCTAGGAATATGATTGTATTGTATTGAATTTATAGATCAGTTTTGAGAGACCTGCCATCTTGACAGTAGTGCAGCTTCTAATCCAGGGGTCAGCAGACATTTTTCTGTAAAAGGCTAGATAGTACTGTTTTAAGTATGGCATTTCTTATGATTGTTTCATGTAGTAAATTTATGCATTTTATGTTACTTTATTTTTCTTTCCATAGTATATTTACATAATTGCCAAGCTGTGTCTTTTTGACTTTCTCCTGCTTAGACAGTTCTCTGCTCAGTGTGGGTGATTTCTTGATTCTCTTTCCCCTTCAACCTCAAACAGCTTTATTTCTCCTTTCCAGCCACAATTTAAGGGGTTGGTGTCTTCTACCTCATTTTCTTTACTCTAGGGAATGGTGCAAGGTGAGATAAGCTGAGGTAAGTGCAATAAATGATGCCTGGCTCAGCCCTCTATTAAATTTTTGTTCAGGGTCTTGTGAGGATTCCCCCACCTGTCGGCTCCCAACCTCAGAGCATCGCCCAATTCCCAGTTCAGTGTAGGCCTGTCATCGTCAGTCCCGTTGGGGAGAGCCCCCTGGCCCACTTCTCACCTTTTCTTCTCAGCTGCTCTTTCTATCCCCCTCCTAGCCCAAGGGGTAGAAAAGGAATCTAGGACGGGTTTGAAATGCAGTGGGAATTCTGAGGGCTCTCTTGCCTTCCCTTTCTGACAGGTGGAGCAGCTGTGGGCTGAGTCTTCTCTGCTCCTCCGTTGTTGGCTCTTTTCCTTCCCCAGGAGCACCAGCGCTTCAAGTTTGTCACCCCTTTTCTTGTTTGCCACCTTACAGATTTTAGTTTTGTTTTCCTGAGCTTTTAAAGTTCTTGTTAGCTTTTACTGTTTTTACATGTTGTTAAATAATGTGTTTTCTTGTGTGAGGGAGGGGAGTTCTTTAATTGCAACTTGCCATCTTAACCCAGAAATATCTTTATTGGTTTTCACTTCCTGCTGTCTTTGGAAATCCCTAGTGCTAACTTTCTGTTTGTCCATCTGGTTGGTTCAGGGTTTCCATTAAACCATGAAATTCTTGTTTCTCTGAAGTACTATGCTATCTTTTGTCAGATTGAAACCAATAATTAGGTGTAATATAGTGCAGAGTCTGGAACTCTGCAACTGTGACAGTCACGGGAAATAGCTCCTGTTGTCATCCAGCTATTGCACATGATTCTGTACATGTAGAGCACTGAGTAGTGTACATGATTTTGTACATTTATAATACTGAGGACATGTACAGCGCTGAGTAATTGGTACAATTACTGAGTTCAGTGATCCTGTTTACTACAGGAAGGAGGGACTACCATTTCTCAGAGGATACTGGCTGACTTCTTCAGTGTCCCACGTAGAGTCTGACGATGGAGGTGTAGTACCTCTCTCTACCAGATGCTCTTAGGGAAAGCAATTTGACTGACCCATTTCCCACTTAGGGAATATTTTGATATGGCTGATCTGGTAGTGTTAGCTGGTTTTTATATAACTTCCTTCCTCTCTCTCTCCTCATACTAGCTGAAGGGTGTCTAGAGATCCATGCTTATTTCTTCATTACTTTTGCTCCCAGCTAATAATTCAGACATCTGAGCTTTTTGTTTTTATTAGTTTTGTACTCCAGCTCATAAATTCAGATATTCAAAGAGGTTTAGGTTGACCAGATGGGCTGTTTAAAATTGCTGGAAGCATCTTTTGGCTGTTTAAAATTGCTGGAAGCATCTTTTTCAATGAAAAAAAATCAGCTTCATAAAGAGAAGGTTTTTGAAAACCGGAAGTATATTTTTCTTTGTGTCTGATTCCCACATGGTGGGAGAGGGGTTTGGCCCAGTGCTGTGTCCTAAACATGGATCATATAATAGGAAACATTATGTGCTTATTTTTGATAAATACAGAAAATAATAAAGAAGGAAAATTCAATCATGATCTCACCACCTACAGATAATCATTGTTTAGGGTATAAAAAATATTTATACCTTGTTACCTTCTATACATATTTTTAGAGTGTTGAACATTTAATTTTTTTATTTGTTGTATTTTTTTTTTACATTACCGTTTAGTCCCCTTATACACCCCTTCCCTCAAACTTTTACTTTAAATATACAAAATTTGTGCCTTTCCTTTTATATACCACGGTTTCTCAACAATGGCAATAAATTTTAGGCCCGGTGAGTATTTGTTGTGGAGGGCTGTCCTGTGTTGTAGGATGTTTGGCAGCATCCCTCACCTCTGCCCACTAGATGCCAGTAGCATCTTCCCTTGAATTGTGACAACCAAAACTATCTTCAGATATCTTCAGACGTTCCTTGGGGATGGGGGCCAGGAGCAAAGTTGCCTCAGGTTGCAACTACTGTTTTATACTTAATATTACAACACAAGCACTTCCTCATTCTGTAACAAGCTTCGTAAGTACAATCTTTAGCGGCTGCATCAGTTTTCTACTGTGTATATCATCTTCAGTCTTAATTTGGAGTGTGACCTTGGCTGTCATTTAGTACCCATAGCTTTGCACAGTTATTCTGTGACGAGGTAGATATATTCTGTAGTTTACTGAGAGTATTTTTTTAAGTTGTGGTAAATACAAAATTTACTATCTTAACCGCTTTTAAATGTATAGTTCAGTACTGTTAAGTATATTCACATTGGTGTGCAACAAATCTTCATATTGACAGGAGTATTTATTAGTGAAATGCTGTAAGTAATGATTTCTATTTTTTTGTTCTCATTAAAAAACCTTACCTTTAAGGTGTACTTGTTTTGTTAAAGAATATGAATGAGAGGTTATGGGTATTTTTTTTTAAGTATTGCAAACACTGTGCGAATGCATTACAAAGTAAGTTCAGACTTAATTTAGATAATACATTTTTGTAAAATGTTTTTTTGTTGTATTGTAGATACCACTATTTGGAATCATGTCATCAGATTCTGCAGATCCTTTCTACTGGATGAGAGTTATTCTTGCATCCAACAGAGGTATGTACTGCCTCTCTTTTGCCTCTGTACTAGTGCTCATATCAAATAGACCTGAAAATGTAGAAACTACTTTTTGAGTCCACAAGGAGTGGGTGGATTTCATAAAAGAAACTCATTGCCTGAGAGAAGAGATAAATATGTAAATAATTATAGAACCATATGTTTATCTAATTATAGGAATATGTGCAGAATATAGATGTATGCAGAAATTGGAATGGTTAGCACTGTCTAGAGCTTTGGTTCTTAACCTTTTTACAGATTTTCTTTTTTCCCATTTTTTCTATTTGTTTTCTTTCTTTTTTTTTTGCTACACACTATGTTAAGAACATTTTCATGCCACTAACTATTCTACACAATTTTGGTTGACTTTCTCTGTAATTTTAGATATTGCATTACAAGAGTAACAAATCTTTTTAAATGTCATTTATTAGCTTGACATGTAATTTTTGGACTTAGTATGTAATTTTTAATTTTGCATTAAAATAAAATGTTTAGTGTAAGTTTTAAAAATAATGATTTGGACAGAAATCTTGGAAGATTTTTTTCAACATTTCTTTAGCATTTTAAGTTCAGAATTTACAGAAATTTACTTCCTGTATAGTATTTATAGTAATGTTTATTTAATACATTGTTACAAGGTTGTATTAGTAGAGTTTTTGAGTAATTTAACGTTTGAGGAATGAAAATTTGCTTTTTAACATTTGAGCATATATTTCTGTAGATGTGATTAAGGACTGGGACACTTACAAGGTAATCCGTATTATGTGCAGTGAAGTTGACCTCTTTCCCCTTTCCTTACAGGCACTTTAATGGAATTGGGTATCTCCCCAATTGTAACATCTGGTTTGATTATGCAGTTGTTAGCTGGAGCCAAAATCATTGAAGTCGGAGATACACCCAAAGATAGAGCGTTATTCAATGGAGCCCAGAAATGTGAGCCTTAATACAATTAGAGCCTTTGCAATTTAGGGATTTTGTGGTAAAGATGTTTTTCTAGTCTTTTTATGTCTGTGTTGTAACATGTACTCCCTCCCCCTCAATTTTTGTCAGTGTTTGGTATGATCATTACCATTGGGCAAGCCATTGTGTACGTCATGACGGGCATGTATGGGGACCCTGCGGAAATGGGGGCTGGAATCTGCCTCCTTATCATTATTCAGGTAGGAAAGCCTATTTTTATATGCAGATAACAAAACAGTTTGATCCTGCGTTCCTGACAGTTCTTTAGGTGATTGATATGTTGATTTTCTTACTTTTGAATTACTTAATTATAATATTTTGATTGAAGTGACATGTATGAGTTATATTGATGTGAAAATTTACAGTTTATTCTGATAGCCTCAAAACTGTGTGACAATGAATTATGGATCAGTTCTAAGATGTACGTTTTTCACATTTTGATGTCTGATCAGGATGTGTTTTTTAAAATACTTTTATTGATTTTAGAGAGAGACACAGATCGCTTTGTTGTCCCACTTTTTTATGCATTTACTGATTGATTCGTGTATGTGCTGACCAGAGATCGAACCTGCAACCGTGGCGTATTGGGACAACACTAACCACCTGAGCTACCTGCTGTGCGGCCCACGGTATTTTCTCACAGTGGGTAGTGCTGTAGTTGTCAGCCAGGTGGCAGTCATGATAGTTGCTTTTTCTTGCGTGTGTATCAGCTTGACTATAGCTATTCATGTTATCACACCAGTTGTGGATACAGCGTATATCTGATTTTAATTACTTTTTAGAATGTCTTCCAAAACTCTTCTGTGATTTGTTTTTGAAATAAACTTATTGTATGTACACAAAGGCACAGAGAGAGCAAGCTAGATTGCGTCTAAAAATAACTTCTTGTAAGTAGAAAATAAAATTGCTCTGTAATAAGTTGTGTCATAGTTTAATTGGCAGTTTATTTTTCTTAGTGGCACACAGAATAATGGCATTAGAAATGATGTACAGTATTTGAGGCAGTGAAATGCTATATAATTAATTACCCACACGTGTATTTTACGGATTTCTAAAATGGATGCTTTGGAATGAAATTTTTGAAGACCAACATTCTTCTTCTTCTAAGTATCATAAAGTGTGTAAAGTTTGGTAGATATTTCTGTAATGTACAGTCTTTTAAAATCATTTAGAGAAGTTGCCCAAGAATGAATTACTTTAATTATACTTGTACTTTAATTATATAGTTATTTATTGGATTTAAAAAAAAATAGTTGAGCCCTGGCTGGTGTGGGCAGAGGGTCGCTGGCTTGATTCCCAGTGGGGGGTGCGTGCCTGGGTTGCGGGCCAGGTGCCTGGTGGGGGGCGAATAGAAGGTAGCCACACATTGATGTTTCTCTCCCTTTCTTTCTCCTTCCCTTCCCCACTCTCTAAAAATAAATAAAAAATTAATCAGAATAAATAAAAAATTTTAAAAAATAGTTTAAATTAAACACTGGGCAGGTGTCTGGAATCCTGCTTATCTTGGAAATGCCTCTTGCTCACTTCATGAAATAAGGGTTAATTTAGGAAATTTTTTTCTACTGGGCAGAAGGCTTCAGGTCAGAAGAATAGTTGTAAATAAAATCAAAATACTAGTTTATTAATATGGGCCCTGGCTGGGTAGCTCAGTTGGTTGGAGCATTATCCCAGTATGCGAAGGTTGTAGGTTCAATTTCCGA